>ML396971.1:0-96113 GCA_005239525.1 Nicotiana knightiana
GACAATCTTCGGTCCAACTAGTTGCAGCATCTTTCTTCAACATCTTGAAAATTGGCTCACATAAAACTGTGGATTAGGCTATGAATTGGCTGATGTAGTTTAGCCTTACCAGAAAACTCATTACATCCTTCTTACTCTTTGGCGGTGGTAGCTCTTTTATGGCTTTGACGGATCCAATTCTATCCCTCGGCGGCTGACGATGGATCCCAATAACTTTCCAGCAGGAACCCTGAATGCACATTTTGCGGGGTTTAGCTTCAGGTTGTGCTTCCGCAGTCTGTCGAAGAATTTTCTCAAGTCTGCTATATGATCAGTGGCCTTCTTGGATTTAATGATGACATCATCCACATACACCTCAATCTCTTTATGTATCATGTCATGAAAGATAGTAGTCATGGCCCTCATGTAGGTGGCCCCAGTGTTCTTTAGGCCGAACGGCATCATCTTGTAACAGTACACCCCCCAGGGTGTAACGAAAGCAGTTTTCTCAGCGTCCTCCCCATCCATCCAAATCTGATAGTAACCGGCGAAACAATCTACAAAGGAGTGGAGTTCATGTCTAGCACAACTATTGATTAAGATATGTATGTTTGGAAGTGGGAAATCATCCTTTGGGCTGGCTTTGTTGAGATCCTAATAATCAACACAGATTCTAACCTTCCCATCCTTCTTCGGAACGGGCACGATGTTGGCTAACCAGGTTGGATATTCCACTACCTTGAGGACCTTGGCCTTAATTTGTTTAATAACTTCCTCTTTGATTTTCAGACTGTTGGCATGCTTGAATTTCCTGAGTTTCTGCTTCATTGATGGACACATTGGGTTTGTGGGCTACTTGTGGGCCATAATATATGCACTTAATCCGGTCATGTCGTCGTACGACCATGCGAAGATGTCCTCATACTCTTTCAAGAACTGTGTGTACTCTTCTTTTTCTGACGGCAACAAGTGAATGTTGATGCGGGTCTCCTTGACAGTTTCGGAATCTCCTAAGTTGATTATTTCAGTCTCGTCCAAGTTGGACTTAGGCTTGTTCTCAAAGTCCTCCACTTCTCGACAATTTCCTCAGGTATGACATGCTCTTCTTCTGAATCGCTATCCTTTTGTTGCGTTGTCTCATTACATGTCACAGTTGTCGGTTCATCGATATAGGAAATAGTAATGTTGTATAGATAAATATATGAGAGAGAATAGGTAATGGTAATCATTAATTCGTTGAAAGTGTCAAACAAATACGGTTTTCAATAATTAAAACAGCATTTTGAAATATTGAAAACATTATTTTAAACAAAATGAGAAAGGGAAATCATCATTTAGAAAAATAAAATAATGTTGTTCAGCCTTGCTACCTCGGGACTCGTCGGGCCTTGGATAGTCTGACAGTCCAATTCTTGAGGAATGGTCCTCATTCCACAGCTCTGATGGTAGGGCCTTCCTCCTCCTCCTCAAAAATTACACAGCAATCCATGTCATCTTCTTCCAAGAATAGGTTCCTCAAGGCAGCCAATGCTTCTTCCTCCTCTGATCCCCATATGATATCGGCTTGCTGGAAGGTCTGACTCAGGTGTGGTACACGCTGCTCAAGCGGATAGTAAGGACCACGCCATGGTGGTGACCAGTCTTGATACTCTTTCCAGGTGTATTGATATCCTAGTCCAAAAGTGGTACCATTGTACTTTAGTTGTATTGGTTTTGAGATACCCTAAAGATTTTTGCCAAGACCCTTGTCGGGTTCATATCCTCTCCATGCTAGTATACTTTCTATCTTGCTACTCCACCATTTATCCTTCTCGATCGCGTTGACCCTCTCGATATGATGATAAGTCTCTCCACCTAGCTTTCTTCTATTTTCAACCACCGGGTGTAAATAGGGTTGCTCTCGTCTCCATGGATAATCACTTCTTGGTGGTTCCACTCAAACTTCACTACCTGATGCAAAGTTGATGCTACAACCCCAGCGGCATATATCCAGGGTCGTCCCAACAACAGGTTGTATGATGCAGATATATCCAGCACATGGAACTCGACATCAAACCAAGTAGGCCCCATATGTAGACAATGATTGATCTCTCCAATGGTAGCTCTCTAAGACCCGTCAAATGCCTTCACATTCATAGTCCCTTCTCATATTTCATACAGGCCCTTGCCCAACCTCTTCAATGTTGTCAATGGGAAAATATTGCGGCTGGATCCCCCATCTATTAGAACTCTAGCATTGAAATTGTCCTCAAATTGCACGGTAACATGCACTGCCCATTCATGCGCAGCGCCGGATTCTTCTATTTTGGTCTTTCCTTTTCTTCTAGCTTCGGCCACATAATTCTAGGGTACAGCCTTGGTGTCGAAAAGTGGTGTGGTTGACACTGTCACTGTGAAAGGTGTGGCTACTTCCAATGTGAATGAGACACGCGCAGCTGCGGGGGGTGTTATCTCAACTTCAAATGGAACTGATGCAGCTACCTCAACCTCCACTGGTGGCTGTATTTGTACTATAATAGGATTGAGCGTGACTGCGGGTTTCGTAGGATTATCACCCTCTTTGATAAGTCCAAATGATCCCTCGGGATCCCATTCCTCATCGGTCTCTATCACATTGATACATTCACCCCTATGATCTGGGAGGGGGTTGTAGCGGACGTTGGGTGTAGCTTCTTTGGCCTGAATGACCTTATTATCCATCAAGGCCAGGATCTTATCCTTCAGTGTTCGGCACTCGTCAATGGTGTTCTCTTTCATGCTAGAATGATATGCACAGGTATTATTTGGTTTGACCCATTGGGACAAATTCTCCAAGGTCACAGCAGGAACCAGCAGCCTTCAGCCTTTCATACAGCTGTATTGTTTAGGTGGTCTGCGGTCAAAGTTAGGCCGAGGTCTTGGGTAGTTTGGACGATTTGGAGGCGACTGAAAGTGAGAGTGTTGGGAATTATATGTGTGATAAGTTGTGGTTGGTTGGGAATATCTTAGAGGTGATGGTTGATATGTGGGTGGAGGTGCTTGGTAAGTAAGTGGGGAGGTTTGGTATACAAGTAGAGTTTTAGATCCTTGGGCAACCATTACTGTTCTCGCATCTTTCTTCCTCGATATACCCCCTGACTGCAATGCTTTATTTTTGGCCTACAATGCCTCAAATTTTTTCACCATACCGCTTTTAATGCCCTCTTCAATCCTTTCTTCGAGTTTGATAATATCAGAGAACTTATGGTTTTGAATAACCATTAATATTTCATAGTACTGCGGATTCTGTGCTCTAACGAAGAACTTATTCATCTATTCCTCGTCCAATGTCGGCTTGACTTTGGCTGCTTCTGACCTCCAACGAGTGGCATACTCATAGAAGGTCTCAGTGGGCTTCTTCTTTAAGTTTTGAATGTAGAAGACATCTGGCGCATTCTCTGTGTTAAACCTGAATCTGTCCAGGAAGTCAGATGCCATACTCACCCAGTTGTCCCACTTCTTAGGATCCTGGCTGATATACCAGGATAAAGCATCTCCTGTAAGACTCCTCATGAAAAGCTTCATCCGGATCCTTTCATCCTTTCCGACCCCTACAAGCTTGTCACAATAAGTCCTCAGATGAACCTTGGGATCACCTGTTCTATCAAACATTTCAAACTTGGGAGGTTTGTAATTCTCCGGCAGTTCTACATCTGGCTGTATGCATAGGTCTTCATAGTTCAGTACTTCTATCCCTTTGCCTCCTTCGACGCCTTGAACCCGACTTGGCAACTTCTTGAGCTCTTCAGCCAAGTTCTTAATGAGCAGGTCCTTCTCAGTGGATTCTGGTGTGTAGGATATGGGTTGAGTGGAGTGAGGTAGGGTTTCCACGTATATAGGGTTGTTTTGGTGACCGGGAGTTTGGGTATAATGGTGATAATTGGTGGAGTTCTGGGGTTCTGGGATTGATTTGTGGGGTATTTTGTGGAGTATGATAGGTGTTTTGCTGATATTGTGGAGGGATAGTTTGATTCTGTGGTGGGGTTGTGTAATGGTGAGGTGCGGGAGGATTTTGTAGGCTCTTGTTGGGTGTGTTTTGCGGTGGTGCGGGGTTCTGAGTGTTTGAATGGTTGACATCAGGGATATTGAGTGAGAGGGATATATTTTCTAAGCTTCGGACCTGCTCGAGCTCACCCTGGAGTTCTAGTATTTTCTGTTCAAGTCGTGATACCACATCATTTGGGGCCTGAGTACCTCGGCCATCAGAAGCTTCTCCATGTTCAACATATGCGTTGTTATCTTTTCTGGTGCCGTTAAAATCATCCATCTTTGCTTTCCCTTTGCCTTTTTGTGGACTTGGAGGAGGAGAAGGTAGAGGGCCCCTGGATCTAGTATGATAAGCTGATGATGTCAGTATGCACGAACTAACCTTTGGGGAATGGGAATAATCAAAAGACATAAAGAAAAACAAAAAGTAGCCAAGTCAGTAAGAGTTCTAAAAAGAATATTTGCAATATTTAAACACATATTGCGGAATGTAAATTCGCATCCTATTTTGGGAGCCTCGTTGTGCCTGAGGTAGGCCTAGCGACAAGTTGTTTTAGAAAATTTATATGCCAATAAATGCCTCATTTCATTAATATATAAAAAAATATCTGAATCCCAAAATGACACTAAGATAATAAAAGATAAGTCACTACTGGAACTTGGCCTTATTACATTTGGAGAAGCAAATAAATCTAATCTACTTGGTCCCAGAAGGACCTTCCCCAAGCTTGATCTTTCTGACTCCATCAATCAAGTCCCCCAGTTCGCGCATGCCCAACAACAGTATTACCCTCGCTAGATGTCCTCCTTCGCTTCCCTCAGCATTCTGGAAGTCGGCGATTCTTTTCCTTGTCTTTTCTCCCAGATCCATCAAACCCTGCTCCAGATATTCTACCCTTTCATTGGAGGTGATAGAATTTCCCTCCATTCCTTGATTAATATCTTGTCTGTCTCGTGTATTTCCTGATGTTCGGCCTTGGAGTCATGAACCCTCTTGCGCAACTTGTTGTATTTTACTTGGGTTTCTGCATCTTCGTCTATGACCCTGTTTCCTCGACCAATTCCTGGATCAACTTTCCCAGCTAAGTTGTCCTCCAACCATGCCGGGTAAAAGGGTGCATGTCCCACATGATACCTCTCCGGCTCGATGGTGTCTTTCACCAAAATAATCTTTGAATGCCACATATGCTGAGCTTGACACTTGTAAGGGATGTCGTCATCCTGAAAATTTGCCCAGAATTGACTTATCTTCGTGACCCGCGGTATAATGTGCTTCCTGCCTGCTTGCCTCATAACCCTGATGGGAACATAAGGGTATATCCCCCTTAAACCGATCAACACTAAGTGAGCAGCGTCTCTTGACCTGATGATGAACTCGTCAGTATGGAACCATTCAAACATCCACTGAACCTGATCCTCAGTCAAATTGTCGAAGAACTTCACCCATTCCTTAGCACTCTCTGTTTGAGCAAACCTATCCGGAATATAAGTCATCCGTTTAGGGTGATGTAAGGCAATATGGTCATTCCATGCCCTTCGTGGAAACTCCTGGTGATATTGACCCTTTTGGAGATGCTCCATTAACCACAATTGCAGTAGCAAATTGCAGCCCTCGAAATATTTGGACCCTTTCTCGTAGTGGTCCAAAGACCGGTAGATATCAGCTATAATCATAGGGACTATTGTGTATGTCTGTCCCTCGATTCCTTCCATTAGAGTCTTGGTGACTATAGCCAGTCTAGTGTGAATTCTTTCACATTTCGTTGGGAACACTATCATACCCAAGAAGCAAATAATTAACACAAAAACTCTGCGGTGAATATGACCCAAGGAAGTGATGGAAAAATCATCATGGAAAATGCGGTAGGACTTGTTATGACTGTTTCTCTCATACAAGTAGTCAAATGGTATATAAGATTTCTTTAAGCACTCCAAATCGGCGTTCTTTTTTAGACCCATCATCTTTAGAAATCCCCTACCAGTGCGATTTTCCAGTACCAATAGCCCAGGGTTGTCCCAAGGTAGCCCAGCAAATCCCCCGATTTCTTCTAGGAGCGGGGTCATTTCTATATCCCCGAAGCGAAACACTGATCTTTCACGATCCCGGAACATGGTTTCAGCTTCTATCAACATGTTATTTGGTTGGATGTCTAACAGAGAAGGAAAATTTCCCAGGACCTTCCTCACATGTTTTTTGTCACTTGAGGAAATATCTCCCCACTAATCTAGTAGCAATGGTGGTATACTACGGACCATGCCGAACCTGGGGACCTCGTGCCTCATTTTCTTCAAAACAAATAAGGTTAGACCATTTCCCCCTCCATATTCGACTATTTATATATCCATGATTAGCATATTGGAATTTAGTTCTCTAAAATTAATGCACAAAATGTGGTTGCGTCCGTTGCGATTATGGAAATCCCGGTGGAGTTTTGGATAAACTTTGTCTTAAAAGATTATTATGTGGACAAAATATTAACCCGGCTAGGTTTGACCATGATGCATGTACAGTTATAATCAGAGTAAGGTTGTTATGGGGGTCAAGGTTGGTACCCTCAATCGGACAACTTGCGGGGGAAAGGCACGGAACCCTCGATTGCACCGCTGATCGATTAGTTTTACCGCAAATAAGCCTTTCCGAATTTAAAGGGTGATATATAGGATGAGCGCAACCACTCATCAAGCGTTGCTATAGGATTGATTACGCACGAGTGGAATATGATGTTGAGCATGATTATGCAGCAGTAAATAGCATGTTGTCACGTATTTGCACGTTAGGAAAATAATAAATGCGGTATTTAATAATTGAAAGACGTTTAAGAAAGGAAAACAAAGAAATAAATCAGTTTCTGCAGTAAAGGAAATCATAAATGCTCAAAACGGGCAATTAAATTCACATAAGGGGAAAAGGAAAGGGTGCGCACGTATTAACAAAAGAAGCATGCTTAAGACTAACTTACAAAAACAAAGTTTGTTATGGTAAAAGCCTAAAATCCCCATCAAAGTCGCCATGCTGTCGCGCCCCTTTTTCTCGCGAAACTTTCGACATTTTGGGACAACTCCTTTAAATGGGAAAGGGGTATGGAAATTGAAGAGTCGCCACCTAACGGATTTAAGTGCGTTAGGGCATCTAATGCAAGTAACTCATATAAGTCGATTTGTGTTAATAGAGATTGGGTAAGGGCATGAAATTACCTTGAGGGGAAGGTGTTAGGCACCCCTCGAGGTCCACAACGGTGGGTCCCCACCAAAATTATTTTTTGAATTATTCATTAAGCAAATAAAACAATTTAAGCACGTAGAGATTATAAAAAAAACAAGACTAAGGGAGTTCCTAGGTTTATCAGCCTATAGGATCACATCTGTATAATACCCGGTAAACCTTCCTCAACTAGAGGGGTTACACGTGGCATTAGCGCACAGGTCATCATATCCCTTTACTACCCAATTACCCTCCCCTTAGCGGTTCTAAGAGGTTTTAATTAAATGAACTTTATGCGTGCATTTACCCGTCCCTTCCTTATGGCCCTGGAGGTGTTTAGAACCTCTGATTTAGGCAGTTCGAGACTCTCCTAAGGTGTTTAAAGGAGAAAATCTAAGCGACAACAAAGAACATATAGGATTGTCAAGTAAAAGAACAATTAAGGGGATCATGTTTACCTCCACAAATAGACAGATAATTAGCACGTCTCAAACAGCAAGATTTCAGATGTTTCACAAAGGTCCTAGAACAGGATATGTAGGTGAGCATGACAAGCAGAGAATATGCAACATGGGGTTAAGGCGAAGTGATAGAAACCTAATCAGTTTGCCTACTGATTTTAGGACTTGCTGAATCTGGGCAGTTCACAAATAATTAAACAAAGCACAGTTTTAACATTTGCAAGATTTCAATTATCCTACAGGCTTGCCTAAGCATGGATTCGAGATGTCCTAAAAACATGATATCTAAATGTTAGTCAGAATCTTAATACTAACAAGCGATTTTAAACAGGCAGTTTGAGTTCATTATGTCCTATAGGCATGTTGTCTAGGTGTTAAACATTACATAACTGATTTTATACATTTATCTCTATATGAATGATATCTAGGTGTTGGGACTGCTTTTTTAACTATCTAGACATGGGCGTAGTATTCAGGCGAGTGCAATAAAAGTCCTAAAACATGTTTTCTAATTCACAAAGGAGAACTTTATGAACATGGTTATTAGGCAGAATTAATATTGTCACGACCCAAAATACTAACTCAGGTCGTGATGGCGCCCAACACCGGGGTCGGGCAAGCCCACACTCAGATTACTAAGGATCTTTCCCATATTTGATTAAACATCCCAACACATGCCAAATTTTAAAGTTTCAAACATTGATTGAAAAAGATAGTAAGCCATTCTTAACCAAAAGCAGTCATAAAGAGGTGTGAGCCAATATATACAAACCCGAAATGCAAAATTACTACCACGTGTGTGCCAGGAACTAGTGCCACAAGTCCTACGGGCATACTAACAGAATATACAAAAAAATATAATATACAGTCTCACTGTCTGAAAGAAATAGATGGGAAATAAGCAAAAGAAACTCCATGGTGCTGCCGAGGATAGTCAGGAGAAGCAGGTCACCGTGAAGTCAGATCCAACTATGATCAAAATCGAGCTCCGGCCTGATAACCAGATGCACCAGCCTCAGAACGTGTACAATTAAGTACAGAAGAGTAGTATGAGTACATAAACAAATATGTACCCAGTGAGTATACCGCCTAACCTAGAAGAAGTAGTGACGAGAGGTCGACTTGACACTTACTAAGGTCCAACAAAATGATTAAGCAAGATATAATATCAGTAACAAACATATGAGGATGATAAAAGCAGTAACATTGAAAATAACAGTAATTCAAATAAATACTGGAAGTAGATATACAATTTCTACTTCATTATTCTTTTCATTCCTTTAAAAATATATCTGACCACTCAAAATCCATAAAAGAATCATTAACAATTTAGCATGCGCATATTGGATAAGGACAACCGGCATGAGCCATCATAATGATCATATCTATGCACAGCCGAGGGTCGAACCGCCCGAACCATAATATATCTTTCAATCTCGCCGTGGCGTACGGCCCACTCCTATGAGAGTGGGGAAATAACACTCCGCTCGCAGAATGTAAATTGCGAAGCGGTCAGATGCACACACAATCCACACATTTATTCTTTATAAATTACAGTTCGTGAAAAATTCCTTAAAATTACTTAAATTCCATTATCTCAGGGAAACAAGCCGCATGTAACATTAATTCACTAAGCATATAATTCATTTCAAGGAAAAAATAAGGCATGGTATAGGCCTAACTACCCGGACATAACAATAATAGTCGCTACGTACGGACTCTCATCACTTTGCGCGTACATATCCCCCACAAACATTATCACATAGTCATTTAGAGCACCTAGGGGGAGAGTTCCCTCTTACAAGGTTAGAAAAGAGACTCACCTCGTGTTGAACCTACTCTCCGGGTCAAGAACGTGCCCGAAACTCCAAACTCGAAACCCACGGACTCGAAACTAGCTAAATGTTATACATATATATCAATTTATATTCAAAGCATGGAATTCTCCTATTACTTAGTCAAATTCATCATTCTTGAAGAAATCCTAAAATCCAACACCGGGCCCGCATGCTCGGATTCCAAAAATTCTCGAAGGAAACACTCACCCATAGCCTAAGGATCATTAATATATGATTTTTGTATGATTTCATAGCCAATTCACGGGAAATTTTCTAAATTCTCGAAAGCCCTAGGTTACTACCCAAATTCCTAAATTTTCCACTAATTAGGCAGTTAAATTCTACTAAGAATGCATGCATTAACTAACTTTAGGATAGAATTTACTTACCTTTTTAGTAGCTAGATCGTGGAGCTCTTTCCCAAGCTTTCAAGGTCTCTAATGGAAGAAGAAAATGGGGTGAAATGAAATAATCCCGTGTTTTAAACAACTTACTTCCTAATGTGGTTCCGCACCTGCGGTCTCGCGCCTGCGAGAAAAGACTCGCACCTGCGGAGGAGGGGCAAGGGGTCTTGGCTCGCACCTGCGGAGAGGAGCTCGCACCTGCGGCCCCGCACCTGTGATGAATGGGAAGCCTCACCTGGAGCCTCACCTGGAGCCGCACCTGCGAGGCAAGGACCGCAGGAGCGGTCTCGCACCTGCGACTGGCAACCGCACCTGCGGTCACACTAGATCAGGTGCACCAGCAACTGCTTCAGCTGGTTTTTGGCCTCGTTTGGTGCCCGAGAGGCACCTGGGCCCACCCGATTCCCTGTCCAAATATACAACAAGTCCCAAATCATAATACAGACTCGCTCGATCCTTCGGAACACCCAAAATAATGCTAAAACTCAATATCACACCTCAAACCCCTAAAATCAAACTAAAGAACTTTAAGTTTCTTTAATTCTCTAACAATGCGCCGAACTGACCTATACTACTCGGAATGACCCCAAATTTTGTGACCAGGTCATGAATGACATAACGGAACTATTCCTAGTCTCAGAATTCTGTTTGGACCCCAATAACACAAAAACACATCCCAAACCACAATATGAACTTAAGGAAACTCTTATTTCAATATTGGGCGCCGAAATGCTCCCGGGTCATCCAAAACCCATTCCGAACATACGCACAAGTCTGAAATCATCATACAAAGCTACCGGAAGCGTCAAAACTCGATTTCGAGGTCGTTTACCCAAAATGTTGGCCGAAGTCAAACTTGCCCTTAAAGGCCAACCCTAAGGAACCAAGTGTTCCTATAGCACTCTAAACACTTCCAAATCCCGAACCATCAGTCCCTGCAAGTCATAAATCACAATAAACCGCTATGGGAATTTTCATTTAGGGGAACGGGGCCGACAACGCAAAATGATCGGTTAGGTCGTTACATTCTCCACCTCTTAAAAAAATGTTCGTCGTCGAACGGGTCTAGAATCATACCTGAAGTGCTGAATAAGTGCGGATATTTTCCTTGCATGCCCTCCTCGGACTCCCAAGTTGCCTCCTCAAGTGGTTGGCCTCTTCACTGGACCTTTACGGCAGAAACTCTCTTGGACCTCAACTGGTGATCCTGTCTATCAATAATAGCAACTGGCTCCTCCTCGTATCCCAACCTCTCATCCAACTGAATAGTGCTGAAATCAACCACGTGAGAGAAGTCGGCGTGATACCTCCATAGCATGGATACATGAAAAATCGGATGAACTCCTGATAAATTGGGAGGTAAGACTAGCTCATAAGAAACCTCCCCAACACGCCTCAACACCTCAAAGGGACCTATAAACCTCGGGCTCAGCTTGCCCTCCTTCCCAAACCTAATAATACCCTTCATCAGCGAGACTTTCAGCAGGACCTTATCTCCATTCATAAATGATACATCACACGCCCTCTGATCCGCGTAACTCTTCTATCTGGACTGTGTTGTGCGGAGCCTCTCCTGAATCAACTTCACCTTTTCCAAAGCATCCCTCACTAGGTCAGTGCTATATAACTTAGCCTCACCACGCTCAAACCACCCGATAGGAGAACGACATCACCAACCATACAAAGCCTCAAATAGTGCCATCTCAATGCTGGAATGATAACTATTATTGTAAGCAAACTCGGCCAAAGGCAAAAACTGGTCCCACTGACCTCCAAAGTCATTCACACATGCCCTGAGCATGTCCTCCAATATCTGAACTGTACGCTCCGACTGACCATCAGTCTGAGGGTGAAATGTCGTGCTGATATCTATCTGGGTACCCATCTCACTATGCAATGCTCTCCAGAAGTGTGAGGTGAACTGAGGACCTCGGTTTGATATAATGGACACCGGCACACCGTGCAACTGGACTATCTCCCGAATATAGATTTGTGCCAACCTCTCAGAAGTATATGTAGTGGCCATTGGAATGAAATGCACCGATATGTTCAATCTATCCACAATGACCCAAACCACGTCAACCTTCCGCAAAGTCCGAGGCAACCCAACCACGAAGTCCATAGTGATGCGTTCCCACGTCTATTCTAGAATGGGCATCTGCTGAAGTAGGCCTCCTAGCCTCTGGTGCTCATACTTAACCTGCTGGCAATTAAGACACCTAGACACATACTCCACAATGTCCTTCTTCATCTGCCTCTACCAGTAATGTTGCTTCAACACGATACATCTTCATAGCACCAGGATGGACAGAATACCGAGAACTGTGTGCCTCTTCTAGAATCCTCCCTCTCAGGTCATCGAAATTAGGAACACATAAACGGCCCTGAAGTCTCAGAACACCATCCTCGTCAATAGTAAACTCCTTGGCACCACCCTGTACCACTGTCTCCCAAAGCTCTGCCAAGCATGGATCATCAAACTGTCGAGCCTTAATTTCACCCAATAACGAAGACTGCGCAACCACATGTGCTAGAACTCGAAGAGGCTCTGAAAGGTCTAACCTCACCATGCGATTAGCTAAGGACTGAATGTCCAAGGCTAGAGGTCTCTCCTCTGCTGCAACAAAAGCCAAACTACCCATACTCTTTGCCTTCCTGCTCAAGACATTTGCTACCACGTTTGCCTTGACCGGATGATAAAGAATGGTGATATCATAATCCTTCAACAACTCAAGCCATCTGCGCTACCTCAGATTAAGATCCCTCTGCTTGAACAAGTGTTTCAAGTTGCGGTGGTCTGTATAAACCTCACAGGACACCCCATACAAGTAGTGCCTCCAAATCTTAAGAGCATGCACAATCACCGCCAATTCTAAATCGTGCACAGGGTAATTCTTATCATGAACCTTTAGCTGGCGTGAAGCATAAGCAATAACTCCCCCTTCCTGCATAAACACGCATCCCAAACCAATGCGGGAAGCGTCGCAATACACTGTATACATCCCAGAACCGGAAGGCAATACCAGAACTGGTGCTGAGGTCAATATTGTCTTGAGCTTCTGAAAGCTCGCCTCACACTCGTAGGACCATCTGAACGGGGCATTGTTCTAAGTCAATCTAGTCAATGGGATTGCAATAGAAGAGAACCTCTCCACAAATCGGCAATAATAACCTGCTAGGCCCAAAAAGCTCCTGATCTCTGTAGCTGAAGTAGGATGCGACCAACTCTGAACTGCCTCGATCTTCTGAGGATCAACCCTGATACCCTCTCCGGACACCACATGCCCCAAGAGTGCTACGAAATCCAACCATAACTCACACTTGGAGAACTTAGCTTATAGCTTCTGTTCCAGCAAGTTCTGGAGAACAACTCTCAAATGTTGCTCGTGCTCCCCCAGGCTACGTGAGTAAATCAAAATGTCATCAATGAAGACAATTACAAAGGAATCAATATACGGCCTGAACACCCTATTCATCAAGTCCATGAATGCTAATGGGGCATTAGTCAAGCCAAAGGACATTACCAGGAACTCATAGTGGCCATACCTCGTGGGAAAAGCTGTCTTCGGAACATCTGAGGCCCGAATCCTCAACTGATGACATCCCGATCACAAATCAATCTTAGAAAACACCCGAGCACCCTTCAACTGGTCAAAAAAATCATCGATGTGCGGCAAAGGGGACTTGTTATTAATGGTGACCTTGTTCAACTGGCGGTAATCAATACACATCGCATGGACCCATCCTTCTTCTTCATGAATAGAACTGGAGAACCCCACGGCGATACACTAGGCCTGATGAACCCCTTAGACAACAACTCCTTAAGCTGCTCCTTCAACTCTTTTGGATCCATACGGTACGGAGGAATAGATAGGTTGGGTGCCTGGAGCTAAATCAATGCAGAAATCAATATCACGATCCGGAGGCATGCCTGGAAGGTCTGAAGGAAATATATCAGCAAACTCTCAAACAACTGGCACTGAATCAATCGTCGGTGACTCGGCGGTGGTGTCCCGCACATAAGCAAGATAGGCCAGACAACCCTTCTCGACCATATGGCGAGCCTTCAGGAATAAAATAACCCGGTCGGCCGCACTAACTGAGGAACCTATCCACTCCAGCCTAGGCGACTCTGGCATGGCTAAAGTAACTGTCTTGGCATGGAAATCTAGCATGGAATGATAAGGAGATAGCCAATACATGCCTAAAATAACCTTGAAATCAACCATGCCGAGCAATAAGAGATCCGCCCGAGTCTCGAACCCGTAGAATGTAACCATACAGGACCGGTAAACCCGATCTACCACCACAGAAACGCCCACAGGAGTGGAAACACATATAGGAGAACCCAAGGACTCACGAGGGACATCCAGAAAATGAGAAAATAAGATTGAAACATAAGAATAAGTGAATCCTAGATCAAATAACACCGATGCCTCTCTACCACATACTGTAATAATACCTGTGATTACGGCGTCTGAGGCCACTGCATCTGATCTGGCCGGAATAGCATAGAATCTAGCTGGAGCACCGGAAGACTAAGCCCCGCCAGAATGAACAGGAGTTGGCTGACCTCTCCCCGACTGGCCTCCACCTCTAGGACGACCCCCGCCGGCCTGTCCCTCACCTCTAGGTGGCCTGACGGCTGGTGCTGGACCCATAGGCTGAAAATCCTGCTGCACTGCTTTGCCCCGAAACCTGGGACAATGCCTCTTCATATGACTTGGATCCCCACACTCATAACAGCCTCCGGGTATCATATCCTGCTGCCCCAAAGGGGAACCCTGAGTGGCCGGAGAGCGATGTGTACTCTCTGGCATAGCACTGAAGTAGGGACTGTGGAATCTTGAATAACTGGAATAACCACTGGGTGAACTCTAAATGGCTGGAGGGCGGTAGGAACGCTCTGGCATGGCACTGAAATGAGCCCTCGCTGGAACACCTCGGGGAGGTGGTGAGGGTGCTGAATATGGAGGCCTGCTGGGCTGACCTCTACCGAACTGACCTCTGCCCCTAACTGGGGCACCTCTGAAATCCCCAGAGAATCTGGCTCCCTTGTCCTCCTGACCTGCTCTCAGCCTCTCAATCGATAGCCCTCAATCCGACAAGCTATCTCGATCACCAGCTGATAGGGAGTCCCCATCTCCATCTCTCGAGCCATGTTGGCTCTAATACCGGAGTGCAGCCCTGCTATAAATCTCTGCACTCTCTCAACATCAGTAGGCAATATCATAAGTGCGTGACGAGACAACTCTGAGAATCTAGCCTCATAATCTGTCACTGACATCTATCCTTGCTCCAGCTGCTCAAACTGATATCGCAGCTCTTCCCTCTCAGAGGGTGGGATATACCTGTCTAGAAACATCTGAGTGAAATGCTCCCAAGTTATAGGAGGAGAATATGCTGGCATGCTGAGAATATAGGACTGCCACCATCTGCGAGCTCTGCCTCAAACTGGAAGGTAGTGAAGTCCACTCCATGGGACTCTAATATCCTCATATTGTGCAGCCTGTCCCTACACCTGTCAACAAAATCCTGGGCATCCTCGCCTGGATCAACCCCAAAGATTGGAGGGTGAAATCAATTCCATCTATCCAATAACTTCTGCGGATCACCGTCCGCAGCTGATCTGGGCTCAGGTGCTGCTAGCACATGCTGGACCCCACCCAGGGGCAGTGTACCCGGGGTATGATGTAATGCTGCTGCCTGACCTACAGCCTGGGCGGTAGGAGTCTGGGCCCCCCATCCCGCCTGAGATGTGGAAAGATCTGCTGGAAATAAACCAGCTTGGGACATGGTGTCCTTAAACCGCATCATACGGCCCATGATCTCCAAGAAACCTGGCGCCGTCATAAAGTCCACTAGAACAGGATCTGCTGGGGGCACCTCACCCTGCTCCTATATAGTAGGGTCCTCTGGTGGTGGTACAACTGGAATAGCTAGGGGACGCCCTCGTCCCCTACCTCAGGCTGGTGCCCTTCCTCGGCCTCTACCACGGCCTCGAGCCTCGGGGGTGGCGG
Organism: Nicotiana knightiana; assembly: GCA_005239525.1. Classification (NCBI taxonomy): domain Eukaryota; kingdom Viridiplantae; phylum Streptophyta; class Magnoliopsida; order Solanales; family Solanaceae; genus Nicotiana; species Nicotiana knightiana. The sequence continues at coordinate 15,910 of ML396971.1, forward strand.
CTCCTCCCGGGTCCCGAACATCGGATGCACGTGTCTTCACCATTTATGAGAGAATAGAAGAATGAGATTTAGTAAACCATCGACTGAACGATAGAATAAAAAAAATAAGGAGGGGTTTTCCTAACACCCTATAGCCTCCTAAAGATAAGTACAGACGTCTCCATACCGATCCGCAAGACTCTACTAGGTTTGCCCGTGACTTATGAGAGAAGCAGCTCACCGTGAAGTCCATAGAAACTCCATGGTGCTGCCGAGGATCATCAGGAGAAGCAGCTCACCGTGAAGTCAGATCCAACTATGATCAAAATTGAGCTCCGGTCTGATAACCAGATGCACCAGCCTCAGAACCTGTACAATTAAGTACAGAAGTGTAGTATGAGTACATAAACAAATATGTACCCAGTGATATCTCGCCTAACCTCGACGAAGTAGTGACAAGAGGTCGACTTGACACTTACTAAGGTCCAACAAAATGATTAAGTAAGTTAAAATATCAGTAACAAACATACGAGGATGATAAAAGCAGTAACATTGAAAATAACAGTAATTCAAATAAATACTGGAAGTAGATATACAATTTTTTACTTCATTATTCTTTTCTTTCCTTTAAAAATATAGATGACCACTCAAAATCCATAAAATAATCATTAACAATTTAGCATGCGCATACAGGATAAGGACAACCGACCGGAGCCATCATTAAGATCATATATGTGCACAGCCGAGGGTCGAACCTCCCGAACCATAATATGTCTTTCAATCTCGTTGTGGCATACGGCCCGCTCCCATGAGAGTGGGGGAAATAACACTCCGCTCGCAGAATGTAAATTGCGAAGCGGTCAGATGCACACACAATCCACACATTTATTCTTTATAAATTACTTTTCGTGAACAATTCCTTAAAATTACTTACATTCCATTATCTCAGGGAATCAAGCCGCATGTAACATTAATTCACTAAGCATATAGTTCATTTCAAGGAAAACATAAGGCATGGTGTAGGTCTAACTACCCGGACATAACAATAATAGTCGCTACGTACGGACTCTCATCACTTTGCGCGTATGTAGCCCCCACAAACATTAGCACATATTCATTTAGAGCACCTAGGGGAGAGTTCCCTCTTACAAGGTTAGAAAGGAGACTCACCTCGTGTCAAACTACTCTCCGGGTCAAGAACGTGCCCGAAACTCCAAACTCGACACCCACGGACTCGAAACTAGCCAAATGTTATACATATATATCAATTTATATTCAAAGCATGGAATTCTCCTATTACTTAGTCAAATTCATCATTCTTGAAGAAATCTTAAAATCCAACCCTGGGCCCGCATGCTCGGATTCCAAAAATTCTCGAAGGAAACACTCACCCATAGCCTAAGGATCATTAATATATGATTTTTATATGATTTCATAGCCAATTCACGGGAAATTTTCTAAATTCTCGAAAGCCCTAGGTTACTACCCCAATTCCTAAATTTTCCACTAGTTAGGTAGTTAAATTCTATCAAAGAATGCATGCATTAACTAACTTTAGGATAGAATTTACTTACCTTTTTAGTAGCTAGGTCGTGGAGCTCTTTCCCAAGCTTTCAAGGTCTCTAATGGAGGAAGAAAATGGGGTGAAATGAAATAATCCCGTGTTTTAAAGAACTTACAGCCTACTATAGTTCCGCACTTGTTGTATCGCACCTGCGAGAAAAGACTCACACCTGCGGAGGAGGGGCAAGGGGCCTGGGCTCGCACCTGCGGCTCCGCTCCTGCGGATATTATCTGCACCTGCGATGAATGGCCAGCCGCACCTGCGAGGCAAGGACTGCAGGAGCGGTCTCGTACCTGCGACTGGGCAACCGCACCTGCGGTCACACCATATCAGGTGCACCAACAAGTGCTTCAGCTGGTTTTTGGCCTCGTTTGGTACCCGAGAGGCAAACGAGCCCCCGTCAAAATATACCAACAAGTCCCAAATCATAATACGGACTCGCTCGAGCCTTCGAAACACCTAAAACAAAGCTAAAACTCAAAATCACACCTCAAACCCCTAAAATCAAACTTAAGAACTTTAAGTTTCTTGAATTCGCTAACAATGCGCCGAACTGATCTATACTAACCGGAATGACCCCAAATTTAGCGAGCAAGTCATGAATGACATAAAGGAACTATTCACGGTCTCGAAATTCAGTTTGGACCCTGATAACACAAAAACACGTCCCAAACCACAATATGAACTTAAGGAAACTCTCATTTCAATATCGGGCGCTGAAATGCTCCCGGGTCATCCAAAGCCCATTCCGAACATACGACCAAGTCTGAAATCATCATACGAAGCTACCAGAACCGTCGAAACTTGATTTTGAGGTCGTTTACCCAAAATGTTGACCGAAGTCAAACTTGGCCTTAAAGGCCAACCCTAAGGAACCAAGTGTTCCTATAGCACTCTAAACACTTCTGAATCCTGAACCACCAGTCCCCGCAAGTTATAAATCAAAACAAGCCGCTATGGGAAGTTTCATTTAGGGGAACGGGGGCCGACAATGCAAAACGACCGGTCGAATCACGTTACAAACAACCTAGTGACAGGATTTCTAAGCAGGCATGATGTGTGCAGCATCTTTTAGAAAAGCAGAAGTTTTAGAACAAACGATATGATGCCTATGAACATGTTTTCTAATGCACAAATGATCCTAAGAGCATGATTTCTACCCAACTGCCCCCACAAAAATTATATGAAAATCCATTCCCTTTTACTAATATCCCCAATATCTGTTTACAAGGATCATTATTAGAGACCAATTCATAATAAATAAAAGCTATACTATAGGGAGCCTGAATAGGCCCAACGTGAACCTAGAAATACCAGGCTTTCAAACAGTTCAAGGTGACATAGTCTCATAATGTCTAATAGGGGTATCCTGGTGTGTCAACATTCCCAAGGGCCTCAGGGACCCCGCGTAATGCTCAAAACAAGATCCTTTTAAATAGAGGAGTGGTTATGTGCAGTGTGGAAGGGCCAACCCCAGTGTGCCAGAGTTAGGAGGAATCTCATGGATTCCGAGGCAGTACACACGCTGGAGGGGCAGAACTTAAGTAATATAAAAGTAGAAGTAAGAGTGTTTGACATAGTTGAGAAGACAGTATAGAGGTAAAATCTTTAAGAGTGAAAAATACTTCAGGAGTAGAAATAGTTTAGGAAAACATATTAGGAGTGAAAAAAAAACATGTTGAAAACCTTTTGAAGGAAAGGAAGGTTCAGCAATAACAGCATGGTCACAAAAGCATCACACTACCCAGACTCAACTTTAGTTTGTCAATTAGTTCTAGGTGTACAAACAATTATACAAAAGGGAGCAGGGGTTGGGAACACAAGACATTTGAAACAGGAGCACATAAGGAGGATAAGAAGGAGAGCATATTGAACAACAAGTACACTGAACAAGCAGAGGCTTATTGACAACCAGCAACCAATATCATAGCATTAGAACACAAACTACTGACTCAGAGTCTTAACAGGTAAATCATACTTGAAGCTAAAGTGGTAAAAGATAGTAAAGCATAGAGACAGAATGCAGGAATAGTTATGATGAGGACAGGGGTCTACCACACAGAATTAGACATGCCAATTGGGGTTAATCAGATAAATTAGGAGTCTGAGATTCTAAAATGAGCATGCTAGTTGAAGGAAGTAAACAGGAAAGATGGAAGTACTTAAACTAAGGTAAACATGCTGGTTAAAGTAATAAACAAGAAGAGTGAAATTTAAACATGCTGATCAGGCAGTAAACAGAGTTAATTAGACAGTAGTTACGCTAGTATAGAAAGACACAGCCTTTATATAAGCAAAGCAACAAGGAGCACATAGATTTGAATCTCAGAATGACATTGTGATAGGAACATACCAGTTAAGGAAGCAAATGCAGAAAGTAAAGTAGGTAGAATTCCATAGTCTAGCCTTGGCCTTCAGCCGGATAGACAAGTAATGAACCCAAGTAGCAGAATAAGAGATGAGAGAAAGTTTTTTTGTGTGTGTGTGTGAATTATTGTTCGTCCCCTTTTAGAGGTAGAGTAAGAGTGCATATATAGAACTTAGGGAGTAAATCAAAACAAGGTAAAGAGAGTCAAAATTCAATCAATTAAAGACAATTAAATAATCACATAATCAATTCCCAAAAGGGAGTCCGGGCCAGACCCCTTAATTGGGGGGGAATCAATTAACGACCACAACTGGGGATTCCATTAAGGTAAGGACTCAAAATCATACCATATAGAGAGTCAGTAGAAATCCCAAAACCATACTAATAACTAATTAAGGCAAGTATGATCAATTAAGGTCACAAATAAAGAAACAAATAAAATTTCAACACACAAATTATAACAGGGTAATTAATAAGAAATAATCAGTAAAAATCTTTAAAGAATATTGATTTATGGGCAAGAATTACTCAGATTCTCTAAATAGAAATCGACTTAGTAAAACCTCACAGAAATAAAAGATTTAACAAGAAAAGCAGGTTCGAACCAGTAATAGAGAATAATTAGGGTAAAAATCCCAAAGAATACTGGATTTAACAGGGAAAACTTTTGAATCCAAAAGATGAATATGACTGGCATCACAGAAATAACCAAAATATCGAAAATATATTGAAGAAATCAGCATATCACACAGAATCGTCTAGGGTTTGAACATTCATGCGAAAATTAGTCAAGATGACGGATAAACAATTAATTAAACACTGAGAAGTTAGAAAAATCTTTGAAGCAAAGTCTGGGATGAACCCTAATTTTAGAAAGAGTGATTAAAAATTGAAATAGTTAATTAAAACAAAGGATTTTTAAAGGAAAACGCTTAATAATACTCGAGTTGCCTCAGATCTATAAAGATCTGAGAAGGATCAATAGTATCGAACTAGGGTTTTCAGAAAATAGAGGAGATGAAGAGAATCAGTCAAAAACCCATGGATTCGTAATAAAAAAAAGGAAATGCTTACTTACAAACGAAAATGGCCAGAGACAGACCGGTAAAACAAGTTTCAAAACCAGAACAGGTTGGCTTTCCTCGAGATCTTCTCAAGGACTCATGAAATCAAAGAGCCATGGAGTATAGGAGACCAGGGATGGTCGGAGAATGCACGGAAACACCACAGAAGGGACCTTCTCGCCGGCGACGGCGATTAGGGTTAGGGTGAGTTAAGAGAGAATTGGAGGGGTGAGGGAACGGGTGACGGCGGAATGAGAGGAATGGGAGGGTTTAGGGTTGATTAGGGATTAATAAGGTAAGTTTAATCGTGGACCGTTGATCTAAAAGATCAACAGCCCCTATTAAAGGGGTTATTGGGTCGGGCAGGTATAGGGATTGGGCTTAAGGGATTTGGGATGGTTTTTTCGGTTAATTAAAAGGGGTTTGGGCTGGTATTAAAAGAGGTTAGGTCTGAAATAAAGGCTATTCGTTAAATACACGAATAATTGATAAAAAAATAATTTATAAAAATAATTAACAGATTATAAAAAGTATTTTCGTGCATAGAAATATTTTAAAATAATTACTCAATATTTCAAAAATACACTAAGCTATTTTCTGGCAAAATAATGTAATAATACATGCATGGATATAATTGCAAAGTTATTGCAATTATAACCTAAGAACTGCAAATGGCTATTTGTGAAATAATTTAAGTTTCATATAAATATAAATAGAAAAATTAAGCCATGAAATTGTTATAAAGTCATTTGTAATGAAGTTATTAATTATTTATATAAATAAAAATATTGGGATAAGTTAATTAAAAACCTTAAAAATGCAAAAATTATGAAAAAATGTTAATTGATGCTAATGCATAGTTTTGAAGGTATATATGCAATTTTGAAAATATCATAGGGAAAATTTGGGTATCAACAATACTCTCTTGGACACTATGGGATATTGGTACCTTGGATTTGGTTGAAGTCCTGGTCCTCCAGGTTCACTTTTGGGCCCATCCAGGCTCCCTATAGTATAGCAGTTTCATTTCTGTAATTTATTCATTCTTGTCCTGTAATAATAATTCTTGTAAAACAGATATTGGGGATACTAGTAAAATGGGAGGGACTTTTATATGTGTTTTGTGGGGAAATCGCGTAGAAATCATGATCCTAAGATTGTTGTGATTATATATGCATTAGAAACCATGCTTATAAGATTGTTTTGTGACCTAGAAAAATAATGCTTATAGGTGCATCATGTCATTTGTCCTAAACTTTTGCTTTCTAAAGTTCTGCATACTCATGTTTGTTTAGAAATCCTGTCATTAGGTTGTTATTAATGTTGCCAAATAATCATGTTCATGAAGTTCTCCTATGTGCACTAGAAACCATGATTTAGGACTTTTATTGCACTCGCCTGAATACCACGCCTAAGTCTATTTAGTATAAAAAGCAGTCCCAACACCTAGATATCATGCTTATAGAGATAAATGTATAAAACCAGTATGTAACGTCTGATGTTATTTTCAGCTCCTAGACAGCATGCCTATAGGACATAATGAACTCAAACTGCCTGCTTAAAATCGCTTGTTAGTATTAAGACTCTGATTAACAATTAGATGTCATGTTCCACGCCCAGGAAATCCTGTAGGATATTTGTAAAACTATGCTTTGCTTATTTGTGAACTGCCCAGATTCAACAGATTCTAAAATCAGTAGGCAAATTGATTAGGTTTCTATCACTTCGCTTTAACAAGAAGCTGCATATTCCTTGCTTGTCATGCTCAACTAGATGTCCTGTTCTAGGACCTCTCTAAAACATCTGAAATCTTGTTGTTTGAGACGTGCTAATTATCTGTTTATTTGTGGAGGTAAACATGAGCCCCTTAATTGTTCTTGTACTTGACAGTCTTATATGTTCTTTGTTGTCGCTTAGATTTTCTCCTTTAAACACCTTAGGAGAGTCTCGAACTGCCTAAATTAGAAGTCCTAAACACCTCCGGGGCCATAAGTAAGGGACGGGTAATGCACGCATAGAGTTCGTTTAATTAAAACCGCTTATAATCGCTAAGGGGAGGGTAATTGGGTAGTAAAAGGATATGATGACCTGTGCGCTAATACCACGTGTAACCTCTCTAGTTGAGGAAGGTTTACCGGGTATTGTACAGATGTGATCCTATAGGCTAATAAACTTAGGACTTCCCTCATTTTTATACATATGTGTGCTTAGACTGCTTTATTTGTCAAATGACTAATTCACAAAATAGGTTTGGCTGGGACCCACCATTGTGGACCTCGACGGGTGCCTAACACCTTCCTCTCAAGGTAATTTCAAGCCCTTACCCAATCTCTGTAACACAAACTGGCTTCATGAGTTACATGCATTAGGTGCCCTAATGCACCTTAAATCTGTTAGGTGGCGACTCTTAAATTTCCATACCCTTTTCCCAAAAGGAAACGAGTTGTCCCAAAGTAAGCCGAAACACGGACTCCCAGAAAAAGGGGGGGCGCGACAGCATGGCGACTCTGCTGGGGACTTTAGGCTTTTACCATAACAAACTTGTTTTTTTGTAAATTAATCTTAAGTATGCTTCTTTTGTTAATATGTGCGCACCCTTTACCTTTCCCCTTATGTGAATTTAATTGCCCATATTGAGCATTTTTTATTTTCTTTACTGTAGAAACTGACTTATTTCTTTGTTTTCCTTTCTTAAACGTCTTTCAATTATTAAATATTGCATTTATTACTTTCCTAACGTGCAAATACTTGACAACATGCTATTTACTGGTGCATAAATCAAGTTCAACATCATATTCCACTCGTGCATAATCAATCCTATAGCAACGGTTGATGAGTGGTTGCGCTCTTCCTATATATCACCCTTTGAATTCGGAAAGGCTTATTTGCGGTAAAACTAGTCGACCAGCAGTGCAATCGACGGTTTCGTGCCTTTCCCCTAGAGTTGTCCGCTTGAGGGTACCAATCTAGATCCCCATAGCAACCTTACTCTGATATTAATTGTACATGCATCATGGTCAAACCTAGCCGGGTTAATATGTTGTCCACATAATAACCCTTTAAGACAAACCTTATCCAATGTCCACCGGGATTTCCATAATCCCAACAGACGCAACCACGTTTGTGCATTAATTTTGGAGAACAAATGTCAATATGTTAATCATGGATATATATATATAGTCGAATATGGAGGGGGAAAGGGCCTAACCTTATTTGTTTTGCAGAAAATGAGACACGAAGTCCCCATGTTCGGCTTGATCCAAAATATGCCAAGAAGATAAAGCCTGGGGAAGGTCCTTCTGGGACCAAGTAGATTAGATTTATTTGCTTCTCTAAATGTAATAAGGCCAAGTGCCAATAGTGACTTATCTTTTATTATCCTAGTGTCGTTTTGGGATTCGTCTGTTTTTTTATATTAATGAAAAGAGGCATTTATTGGCATCTAAGTTAACTAATATTACTTGTCGCTAGGCCTACCTCGGGCACAACGAGGCTCCCAAAATAGAACGCGAATTTACATTCCGCAATAAGTGTTTAAATATTGCAAATACTCTTTTCAGAACTCTTACTGACTTGGATACCTTTTGTTTTTCTTTCTTTTGATTATTCCTATTCCCCAAAGGTTGGTTCGTGCATGATGGCATCATCAGCTTATCATACTAGATCCAGGGCCCTCCACCTTCTCCTCCTCTAAGTCCACCAAAAAAGCAAAGGGAAAGCAAAGATGGATGATTTGAACGGCACCAGAAAAGACAACAATGCACATGTTGAACATGCAGAAGCTTCTGATGGTCGAGGTACTCAGGCCCTAAATGATGTGGTATCATGGCTTGAGCAGAATATACTAGAACTCTAGGGTGAGCACGAGCAGGTCCGGAGCTTAACAAATCTATCCCTCACACTCAATATCCCAGATGTCAACTATTCAAACACTCAGAACCCCGCACCACCGCAAAACACACCCAACAAGCACCTACAAAATCCTCCCGCACCTCACCATTACACAACCCCACCACATAATCAAAACTATCCCTCCATAATATCAGCAAAACACCTACCATACCCCACAAATCATTCCTGAACCCCAGAACTCCACCAATTATCACCATTATACCCAAACTCCCGGTCACCAAAACAACCCTATATACGTGGAAACCCTACCTCACTCCACTCAGCTCGTATCCTATACACCAGAATCCACTGAGAAGGAACTGCTCATTAAGAACCTGGCTGAAGAGCTCAAAAAGTTGACAAGTTAGGTTCAAGGCGTCGAAGGAGGCAAAGGAATAGAAGGTCTGAACCATGAAGACCTATGCATACTACCAGATGTAGAACTGCCAGAGAATTATAAACCTCACAAGTTTGAAATGTTTGATGGAATAGGTGATCCCAGGGTTCATCTAAGGACTTATTGTGACAAGCTTGTAGGGGTCGGAAAGGATGAGAGGACCCAGATGAAGTTGTTCATGAGGAGTCTTAACGGAGATGCTTTATCCTGGTAGATCAACCAGGATCCTAAGAAGTGAGCCAACTGGGTGAGAATGGCGTTTGACTCCATGGGTAGATTCAGGTTTAATACAGAGAATGCGCCGGATGTCTTCTACATTCAGAACTTAAAGAAGAATCCCATTGAGACCTTCCGCGAGTATGCCACTCGTTGGAGGTCAGAAGCAGCCAAAGTTAGGCCGACATTGGACGAGGAACAGATGAACAAGTTCTTCGTCAGAGCACAGGATCCGCAGTACTATGAAATATTGATGGTTATTGAAAACCATAAGTTCTTCGATATCATCAAACTCGGGGAAAGGATTGAAGAGGGCATTATAAGAAGTATGGTGACAAACTTTGAGGCGTTGCAGGCCACAAATAAAGCATTGCAGTCAGGGGGTATATCAAAGAAAAAAGATGCGGGAACAGCAATGGTCGCCCAAGGATCCAGAACTCCACTTGTATATCAAACCTCCCCCCTTACATACCAAGAACCTCCACCCACATATCAACCACACCTCTCATATATTCCCAACCAGCCACTGTTTATGTAACATATAATTCCCAACCCTCTCACTTTCAGTCACCTCCAACTCGTCCAAACTACCCAACCTCGGCCTAACTTTGACCACAGACCACCTAAACAATACACTTCCATTGCCGAACCCATTGACCAGCTGTATGAAAGGCTAAATCTTGCTGGTTACATCACTCTTATCCCTGTCGTGACCTTGGAGAAATTATCCCAATGGGTCAACCCAAATAAGACATGCGCATATCATTATGGCATGAAAGGGCACACCATTTACGAGTACCGAACATTGAAGGATAAGATCCAGAACTTGATTGATAATGAGGCCATTCAGGACAAAAGCTACACCCAACATCCGCAACAACCCCCTCCCAGATCATAGGGGTGAAGGTATCAATGTGATAGAGACCGATGAGGAATGGGATCCCGAGGGATCAATTGGACTTATCAAAGAGGGTGACAATCCTAAGAAACTCGCAGTCACGCTTAATCCTATTATAGTACAAATACAGCCTCCAGTGGAGGTTGAGGTAGCTGTATCAATTCCATTTNAACCACACCGCCTTTCAACACCAAGGTTGTACCCTGGGATTATGTGGCCGAAGCTAGAAGAAAAGGAAAAACCAAAATAGAATAATCCGACGTTGCGCAAGGAATGACCAGAACAGGAAGAGTCTATACGCTAGAGCATTTGGAAGAATCCAGTAAGCAGGTTTCTAACAGACCGCCCATTATTGAAACAGGCCCGGATGACCTTTGGAGGAAAGCTCAAGCAAGGGAGTACTCAGTCACCGATCATTCGAACAAGACTCTTGCTCAGATATCTATCCTGTCACTGCTACAAAATTCAGAAGCGCACAGGAATGCTCTCTTAAAGGTGTTAAGTAAGGCATATGTACCTAACAATATCACTGGCGGGGAAATGGCCAATATGGTGGGACGGGTGCTGAAAAATGACAAAATCACCTTCCACGAGGACGAGCTGCCACCCGAGGTTTTGAATCATAACAAGGCACTGCACCTTACCATGCAATATGGGGATAATCTCATTGCGAGAGTTCTGATAGATGGGGGATCCAGCCTCAATATTTTCCCATTGACAACACTGAAGAGGTTGGGCAAGGGAATGTATGAAATACGAGAAGGGACTATGAACGTTAAGGCATTTGACGGGTCTCAGAGAGCTACCATTGGAGAGATCAATATTTGTCTACAAATGGGGCCCACATGGTTTGATGTCGAGTTCCATGTGCTGGATATATCTGCATCATACAACCTGTTGTTGGGACGACCCTGGATACATGCCGCTGGGACTGTAGCGTCAACTTTGAATCAGGCAGTGAAGTTCGAGTGGAACCACCAATAAGTGATTATCCATGGAGACGGGAGCAACCCTATTTACACCCGTCAGACTATCCCGGTGGTTGAAAATAGAAGAAAGCTAGGTGGAGATACTTATCATCATATCGAGAGGGTCAACGCGATCGAGAAAGATAAGTGGTGGAGTAGCAAGATAGAAAGTCTACTAGCATGGAGAGGATATGAACCCGGCAAGGGTCTTGGCAAAAATCTTCAGGGTATCTCAAAACCAATACAGCAAACGCACAATGGTACCACTTTTGGACTAGGATATCAATACACCTAGCAAGAGTATCAAGACTGGTCACCACCATGGCGTGGTCCTTACTATCCACTTGAGCAGCCTGTACCGCATCTGAGTCAGACCTTCCAGCAAGCCGATATCATATGGGGATCATAGGAGGAAGAAGCATTGGCCCCCTTGAGGAACTTGTTCCTGGAAAATGATGACATGGATTGATGTGTAATTTTTGAGGAGGAGGAGTAGAAAGGCCCTACCATCAGAGCTTTGGAACAAGGATCATTCCTCAAGAATTGGACTGCCAGACCATCCAGGGCCCGACGAGTCCCGGGGTAGTAAGGCTAAACAACATTATTTTATTTTTCTGAATGACGATTTCCCTTTCTCATTTTGTTTAAAATAATATTTTCAAAATTCCAAAACGTTGTTTTAATTATTGAACACCGCATTTTTTGACACTTTCAATGAATTAATGATTACCATTACCTTTCTCTCTCATATATTTATCTATACAGCATTCTATTTCCTATCTTGATGAACCGGCAACTGTGACATGTAATGAGGCAACGCAACAAAAGGATAGTGATTCAGAAGAAGAGGATGTCATACCTGAGGAAATTGTCAGAGAAGTGGAGGAATTTGAGAACAAGCCTAAGTCCAACCTAGACGAGACTGAAATAATCAACTTAAGAGATTCTAAAACTGTCAAGGAGACCCGCATCAGCATTCACTTGTCGCCATCACAAAAAGAAGAGTACACACAGTTCTTGAAAGAGTATGAGGACTTCTTCGCATGGTCGTACAACGACATGACCGGATTAAGTACATCTATTGTGGCCCACAAGTTTCCCACAAACCCAATCTGTCCACCAGTGAAGCAGAAACTCAGGAAATTTAAGCCTGATATGACTCTGAAAATCAAAAAAGGAACTTATTAGCAAATTAAGGCCAAGGTCCTCAGGGTAATGGAATACCCAACCTAGTTAGCCAACATCGTGCTTGTTCCGAAGAAGGATGGGAAGGTTAGAATATGTGTCGATTATCGAGATCTCAACAGAACCAGCCCAAAGGATGATTTCCCACTTCTAAACATACACATCTTAATCGACAGTTGTGCCAGACATGAACTCTATTCCTTTGAAGATTGTTTCGCTGGTTACCATCAGATTTGGATGGACGGGGAGGACGCTGAGAAAACCGCTTTCATTACACCCTGGGGGGTTTACTATTACAAGATGATGTCGTTCGGCCTAAAGAACGCTGGGGCCACCTACACGAGGGCCATGACTACTATATTTCATGATTATGATACATAAAGAGATTGAGGTGTATGTGGACGATGTCATCATTAAATCCAAGAAGGCCACGGATCATATAAAAGACTTGAAGAAATTCTTCAACAAAATCCAGAAGTACAACCTGAAGTTAAACCCCGCAAAATTTGCATTCGGGTTTCCTGCCAGAAAGTAATTGGGATTCATCGTCAGCCGCTGAAGGATAGAATTGGATCTGTCAAAAGTCAAATCCATCGAAGAGTTACCACCGCCAAAGAGTAAGAAGGATGTAATGAGTTTTCTGGGAAGTCTAAAATACATCAGCCGATTCATAGCCCAATCCACAGTTATATGTGAGCCAATTTTCAAGATGTTGAAGAAGGATGTTGCAACTAGTGGGACCGAAGATTGTCAAAAGGCATTTGACAAAATCAAGGAGTACTTATCAACACCGCCTGCCTTGGTCTCGCCAGATCCAGGTTGACCATTGCTACTCTACCTTGCAGTACTAGATGGAGGTTTCGGCTGTGTCCTGGGGCAGCACGACGAGACAGGGAGAAAAGAACAGGCCATCTACTACCTGAGTAAGAAGTTTACACCTTATGAAGCACGGTATTCTTTGCTGGAAAAAACATGTTGTGATTTGACCTGGATAGCTCAGAAGCTGAGGCATTACTTCTGTGCCTATACAACATATCTCATATCAAGAATAGATCCTTTGAAGTATATCTTTCAAAATCCTATGCCCACTGGCAAGTTGGCCAAATGGAAAATCTTGTTGAGTGAATTCGACATTGTCTATGTAACTCCAAAATCAGTGAAGGGACATGCACTAGCAGACCACCTTGCTAAAAACCCTGTGGGCGGAGAATACGAACCCCTGAAAACGTATTTTCCTGATGAAGAGGTATCATTCGTAGGAGGAGACATTGTTGAAGCCTACGATGGTTGGAGAATGTTCTTTCACGGAGCGACGAATTTCAAAGGAGTCGTCATTGGAGCCGTCTTGGTATCGAAAGCTGGTCAGCACTATCCGGTATCTACGAAGCTCAGATTCCCCTACACCAACAACATGACGGAATACGAGGCTTGCATATTAGGACTCAGCATGGCCATTGACATGAACATTTAGGAGTTGCTGGTGATCGGTGATTCAGATTTGCTTGTGGACCAGGTACAAGGAGAATGGGCAACCAAGAATTCCAAGATATTACCGTATTTGCACCATGTGTAGGAATTGAGGAAAAGGTTCACAAAGATAGAGTTTTGACATGTTCCCAGAATTCAGAATGAGTTTGCCGATGCATTGGCCACCTTGTCATCAATGATACAGCATCCTGACAAGAACTTCTTTGATCCTATCCCAGTAAGGATCCATAGTCAGCCGGCATATTGTGCTCATGTCAAAGAAGAAACAGATGGGAAACCTTGGTTCCACGACATCAAAAGGTATCTGACAAAAGGAGAATACCCTAAGCATGCAAACCATACTAAGAAATGCACGCTTCGGAGATTGTCCAACAATTTCTTCCACAGCAGAGGAGCCCTATATAGAAGAACTCCTGATTTGGGATTATTGAGGTGTGTCGACGTGAAAGAATCTTCTAAGTTGCTAGAAGAGATACATGTCAGAACCTACGGCACGCATATGAATGACTTTGTCCTGGCCAAGAAGATACTCAGGGCCGGCTATTTCTGGATGGCCATGGAGACAGATTGCATCCGATATGTTCAAAAATGCTACCAATGTCAAGTGCATGCAGATATGATAAAAGTGCCGCCGAATGAGCTCAATGCAACAAACTCACCTTGGCCATTCGCCGCCTAGGGAATGGATGTCATTGGTCCAATCGAGCCCACCGCCTTAAATGGGCATCGTTTCATCTTGGTAAATATTGATTACTTCACCAAATGGGTCGAAGCAGCATCTTACAAATCAGTGACTAAGAAGGTTGTGGCAGATTTTTTCCGCGACCAGATTGTTTGTCGGTTCGGAGTTCCAGAATCCATCATCACTGACAATGCCGCCAATCTCAATAGTGATATGATGAAAGCCATGTGCGAGACTTTCAAAATCAAGCACAAGAATTTCACAGCATACAGACCTCAAATGAATGGAGTCGCAGAAGCCACCAACAAAAATATCAAGAAGATACTGAGGAAAATGGTAGAGAATCACAAACAGTGGCACGAGAAACTATCATTCGCCTTACTGGGATACCGTACCACAGTCCGCACATCAACCGGGGAAACACCCTATTTTCTGGTTTATGGTACTGAAGCTGTTATTCTCGCCGAAGTAGAGATTCCTTCCTTGAGAATCATACAAGAAGTTGAGCTCAGCGACGCAGAATGGATAAATAGTCGTTATGAGCAGCTAGCCCTCATAGACAGAAAAGGGATGAATGTGGTATGTCACAGATAACTTTATCATAACAAGATGTCCAGATCCTTCAACAAAAGAGCCAAGTCGAGACAGTTCACACAGGGGCAGCTGGTGTTGAAAAAGATCTTTCCGCATCAGGATGAAGCCAAAGGGAAATTCTCTCCCAACTGGAAAGGTCCTTACATGGTTCACAGAGTATTGACAGTGGGAGCCCTCACACTCGTAAAAATGGACGGAGAAGTATGGCTAAAATCAATCAATTCAGATGCAGTCAAGTGATATTATGTGTAACTATTTCTGTTTTCCGCATATGATATAATTCAACTGCGCTCGACCTGATTCCCATTTAAGAGGGGCTACGTAGGCAGCCCTGTGGGTTCGGTCACAATTCAATAAATTTTTATTTTCCCCACCATCAAAAACTAGGGTAGAATTTTGAGGAGGACCCTCGAGATTTCGAAGCAAGTTCAGCCAATCACAGCATATACAGCAATCAGATATGTTTGTCCGTCTAACTAGGCAGATTTTTGAGGAGGACCCTCAAAATTCTACGGCAGAAGAAGTCCCAATGTCTCGGATCATGTCACAGTCACTGGTTCATCTAACCAATTTTCTAAAAAATATATATTTTTTACTATGACTTTGAAAACTATGCATGCTTGCTTTTGAAATAACTTTGTTTAGCAAACGCTACCCCCAATGATTTGAACAGGATCTTCAGACCGAGCAAAGCAAGTCAAGCAAGCCGATGGAGGCACGAACCGACCTTCCCCTTACAGCACTCACGATTTTTCTTTGAATGCAGGAACAAGGAATATGCACGCCTAGAAATCATAACCTTCATAACAACAACAATACTGAATCCATTTCCAGCTAAGAAATACTCTACTATCACCTAATATCTATTCTTTTTGCATGACTAAGCTCTGTCTCAATCTTGCATGAGGCTAAGCCCTGCCTCCATATATGCATAAGGCTAAGCACTACCTTCAATTCTGCATGAGGCTAAGCCCTGCCTCCATATCTGCATAAGGCTAAGCATTGCCTTAAATTCTGCATAAGGCTAAGTACTGCCTTCTCTTTGCATGAGACTAAGCTCTGTTTCAATTGTGCATGAGGCTAAGCCTTGCCTCCATATATGCATAAGGATAAGCATTGCCTTCCATCTGCATGGGACTAAGCACTGTCCCAAACCTTGTATGAGACTAAGCTCTGTCTCCATATTTGCATAGAGGTTAAGCACTGCCTCCTCATTTGCATAAGGCTAAGAATTTCCTTCTCCTTGCATAGAGACTAAGCTTTGTCTTCATATCTGCATAAGTCTAAGCTCTGCCTTCAATCTGCATGGGACTAAGCGATGTCCCGAACCTTGCATGAGACTAAGCTCTGTCCCCATATTTGCATAGAGGCTAAGCACTGCCTCCTCATTTGCATAAGGCTAAGCATTGCCTTCTACTTGCATAGAGACTAAGCTCTGTCTCCATATCTGCATAAGGATAAGTTTTTCCTTCCATCTTGCATGGGACTAAGCCCTGTCCCGAAATCTTGCATGAGACTAAGCTCTGTCTCCATATCTGCATGAGGCTAAGCCCTGCCTCTCCATTTGCATAAGGCTAAGAACTGCCTTCCATCTGCATGGGACTAAGCCCTGTCCCGAATCTTGCATGAGGATAAGCCCTGCCTCTCATTTGCATAAGGCCAATCATTGCCTTTTTATTTGTGGAGACTAAGCACTGTCTCTCTGGCACTATCTATTTTCTCCTCTTTCGGGCTAAGCTCTGCCCTCAACTTCACAAAACTAAGCCTTGTATTGTTTCTCTTGACATCATATATTTTCATCTCATGGGGTGAAATATCGCCAACTTGTCCAAAGGCGTCATTGTCTAAAGGCATCATCCTCATAGTCGGAAGACACCATGTCATGGCTTGAGGATCTCTCACATTTGCATATCATTATTCGAAGGAGTCATGGTTTGGAGGCATCATTTTCATGGCCCGAGAACATCATTTCATGGCCTGCGAATCCCTCACTGAACAATTCATGGCCCAGGACATCATGGTCTAAGGACGTCATCCTCAACCGTCCAAAGACAATTCTCATGGTCTGAAGGGAATCTGCATCATGTTTAAATTTCTGCACAAATATATGCTCATAGTATCTCTTTACTTACAGGTGACCCGATAAGCAACCGCTACCCCAACAGGAGAAATCTTGCCCCATTTCTTTCAAATTATCTCAAACCTGACCGCTCACCATAACCATTTTTTCACCTATTCCAAAAACCTCGTGTCCATTCTTGTGGTTACTTCATCGGTACATTCCGCCGATGAATACAGAACTACACACGGCCTGATTCCTGTAAGACCAGGGATATGTAGGTAGCTCAGAAACCAGAGTGCAGCCTAAATCTCTCAAACCATCTCGCTTGATCAAAATTGACCATCATATCTTTACCCGACAACTCTTTTCATCCTTCCCGGGTAAAGAGGGGCAGCTGTTGACACCCAATTTTTCCCTATAATATATTCAAATTGCGTGTATACCTTCAAAACTATGCATTAGCCTCAATTAACATTTTTCCATAATTTCTGCATTTTTAAGGATTTTAATTAACTTATCCCAGTATTTTTATTTATACAAATAATTACTAACTGCATTACAAATGATTATAACAATTTCATGATTTAATTTTGATATTTATATTTATATTAAGCTTAAATTATTTCAGAAATAGCCACATTTACAGTTCTTAAGTTATAATTGCAATAACTTTGCAATTATAGCCCATGCATGCATTATTACATTATTTTGCTAGAAAATAGCTTGGTGTATTTTTAAAATATTGAGTAATTATTTCAAAGAATTTATATGCATGAAAATCATTTTTATAATCTGTTAATTATTTTTATAAATTATTTTTATCAATTATTTATGTATTTCACAAATAGCCCTTTTTCAGACTTAACCCTTTTAATACCAACCCAAACCCCTTTAAGCCCAATCGATGTACACCCGACCCAATAACCCTATTTAATCATGGTCGTTGATCCTCTTGATCAACGGTCCACGATTAAACTTTCCTTATCAATCCCTAACTAGCCCTAACCCTTCCCATTCCTCTCATTCGGTCGTCACCCGTTCCCTCACCCCTCCAATTCTCTCTCAACTCACCCTAACCCTAATCGCCGTCACCGGTAATAACCTCCCTCCTATGGTGTTTCCGTGCATTCTCCGACCACCACTGGTCTCTTATACTCCCTGGCTCTTTGATTTTATGAGTCCTTAGAAGAATCTCGTGGAGATTCAACCTTGTTCTTGCCTAAAGGTTGTCTACCGGCCTGTCTCAAGCCATTTTCATTTGTGAGTATGTATTTCCTCTTGCCTTTAGTATGAATCCATGGGTTTTTGACCGATTCACTTCATCTCTGCTATTTTTTGAAAACCCTAGTTTCTCTACTGGTCGAATCTTCTCAGATCTTTATAGATCTGAAGTGATTCTAGTGTTATCGGGTGTTTTCTTTTAAGAATCTCTTATTTTAATTAACTGTTTCAATTTCATTTGCTCTTTTTGAAATTTGGGTTCGTCTCTGACTTTTCCTCAAAGATTTTTCTAACTTCTCAGTGTTTTAATTAATTGCTTCTTCACTATCTTGATTGATTCTCATGTATATTCTTCAACCCTAGATGTTTCTGCTTGTTATATTGATTTCTTCAATTTTTTTCTGTTATTACGTTTGTTTCTGTGAATCAGTCTTAATTGATTCTTATTAAATGTCCTGTTAAAATCAATGTGTGCTGAAATTTTATTTGTTTCTATATTTGTGACCTTAATTAATCATACATAATTAGTTATCAGTATGGTTTTGGGATTTCTACTGACTCCCTATATGGTATGATTTTGAGTCCTTACCTTAATTGAACCCCCTGTTGTGACCGTTAATTGATTACCTCCCCCCTCCCCCCCCCAATTAAGGGGTCTGTTCCAGACTCTCCTATATGAATTGACTCCATAATTGATTAATTGCTTCTAATTGATTGAACTGCGATTCTTTTTTACCTTATTTTGATTTACTCCCTAAGTGTTATATATACACTCTTATTCTACCTCTGAAAAATGAACAATAGTTCACAAACACACTCACACACTTTGTTGTCATCTCTTTGTTGCTTGTGTTCATTGTACTGTCTAGCCGGATGAAATCCAAGGCTAGATCATCGAATCCTGCATACTTTCACCTTCTATTTTTTGCCTCCTTTAACTGGTATGTTCCTATTCCTAATGTCATTTATTATACTATGAATCCTGAACCTATATGCTCTCTCATTTGTTGATTTACTTCTGTTGAATCCATACCTCTTCTGTATTCGCTTAGCATGTCTATTTCTATGTTTAACTTTGTATCTTTCATGTTTATTGCTTTAATCAGCATGTCTATTTCTGTGTTTAAGCTTCAATCCTTTCCTGTTTATTGCTTTAATCAGCATGTCTATTTTTGTGTTTAAGCTTCAATTATTTCCTTTTAATTGCCTTAAACCAGCATGCTTACTTAGGCATTTAGACTCTTATCCTTCATGTCCATTGACCTCAACTGGTATAACCACTTCTGTGCAATTAAATACCTATCCTCTATATGAACTGTTAGCATGACCACCCCTCCGTTTAAGCTCTATCTTCTTCCTGTCTACTGCTTTAAGTCAGTATGATTATTTCTGCTATGTGTCTGGCTCTTTAAACTTATGTGCTTACTGTATATTACTTATAATTAGCATCACGAGATCCTATTGAGTACTATGAAAGTTGGTTGTCATAATATGTCAATTTTCTTGGTGTTGATCAACATGCTTTTGTTTCTGATTGGTTTCATGTGTCTTTGGTTAAGGATTTCTATGTTCCTAACCCCTGCTACCCCTTATTTGTGTAGTTGTTTGATCTCATCATGCTATGCGCCTACCTAGTGTTAACTAATGAACTAAGCTAAATCTGGGCAATATGAATCTTTGCTTTTAAACCTTGTGACTATGTCTGCTATTTGCTAGTTGAAGCCTTTGTTTTCAGAATGCTTCTAAATTGCTTTCACTTCCAAACTGTTTTCACTTCTGAACTATCTTCAAACTATTTCTACTCTCCAAACACTACTTTTTCACTCCTACTCTTAGAATTATCTAGGGTCCTGCCCCTCCAGTGTGAGAACTACCTAGGAGTCCGTGAGACTCCCCCGAACTCTGACACACTGGGGCTGGCTCTTCCACACTGCATAAAAACTGTTTTCTTTAAAGGATCCTTGGTGTGAACATTGCCCGGGGTCCCTGAGGCCCTTGGGAACTTTGACACACCAGGATACTCTCTTGGACACTATGAGATATTGGTACCTTGGATTTGGTTGAAGGCCTGGACCTCCAGGTTTACTTTTGGGCCTATCCAGGCTCCCTATAATATAGCAGTTTCATTTTTGTAATTCATTCATTCTTGGATTCTAATAATAATTCTTGTAAAACAAATATTGCGGATATTAGTAAAATGGGAGGGACTTTTATATGTGTTTTGCCGGGAAATCGGGTAGAAATCATGCTACTAGGATTGTTGTGATTATATATGCATAAGAAACCATGCTTATAAGATTGTTTTGTGCCCTAGAAAAACAATGCTTATAGGTGCATCATGTCATTTGTCCTAAACTTTTGTTTTCTAAAGTTTTTCATACTCATGTCTGTTTAGAAATCTTGTCACTAGGTTGTTATTAATGCTTCGTAATAATCATCTTCATGAAGTTCTCCTATGTGCATTAGAAATCATGTTTTAGGACTTTTATTGCACTCGCTTGAATACCACGCCTATGTCTAGATAGTATAAAAAGTAGTCCCAACACCTAGATATCATGCTTATAGAGTTAAATATATAAAACCAGTTCTGTAACGCCTGATGTTATTTTTCAGCTCCTAGACAGCATGCCTAATGGACATAATGAACTCAAACTGCCTGTTTAAAATCGCTTGTTAGTATTAAGACTCTGATTAACAATTAGATGTCATGTTCCATGCCCAGGCAATCCTGTAGGATAATTGAAACCTTGAAATTTGTAAAACTATGCTTTGCTTATTTGTGAACTGCCCAGATTCAACAGATTCTGAAACCAGTAGGCAAACTGATTAGGTTTCTATCACTTTGCTTTAACAAGATACTGCATATTCTTTGATGAAACATCTGAAATCTTGTTGTTTGAGACGTGCTAATTATCTGTTTATTTGTGAAGTTAAACATGAGCCCCTTAATTGTTCTTGTACTTGACAGCCCTATATGTTCTTTGTGGTCGCTTAGATTTTATCCTTTAAACACCTTAAGAGAGTCTCGAACTGCATAAATTAGAGGTCCTAAACACCTCCAGGGCCATAAGGAAGGGACGGGTAATGCACGCATAGAGTTCGTTTAATTAAAACCGCTTATAACCGCTAAGGGGAGAGTGATTGGGTAGTAAAAGGATATGATGACCTGTGCGCTAATGCCACGTGTAACCCCTCTAGTTGAGGAAGGTTTACCGGGTATTGTACAGATGTGATCATATAGGCTAATAGACTTAGTACTTCCCTTATTTTTATACATATGTGTGCTTAGACTGCTTTATTTGTCAAATGACTAATTCACAAAATAATTTTGGCCGGGACCCACCGTATTGGACCTCGAGGGGTGCCTAACACCTTCCCCTCAAGGTAATTTTAAGCCCTTACCCAATCTCTGGTAACACAAATCGATTTCATGAGTTACTTGCATTAGGTGGCCTAACGCACCTTAAATCTGTTAGGTGGCGACTCTTCAATTTCCATACCCTTTTCGCAAAAGAAAACGAGTTGTCCCAAAGCATGTCGAAACAAGGACTCCCGAAAAAGGGGGGGTGACACTACTGGAATATTTTTGTCACACACAATTTCCCCGTCTTTCATCGTCCTCTTCTTCTTGCTACTCCTCCTGCTTTTCTTTAGGGCAGACTCAAAATCCTCCTTCTTTTGAAACCTCGTAGTAGGTCGCTTAGAAGGGGGCTCAGGAGTGACACTGGCTTTCTGATCTTGAAGAGAGCACTAAGAACCATATCATCTTGATCATCCTCTTCACTAGGTTTTTCAACAGGAGGGATAGACTCCAACGGCTCAGCGTCAAAGTGAGTAGAAGGATCATGGTCAAAGCTGACCTGGGAAGATAATTCCTGACATGTTTCCTCAGGAAGGGGATCAAGTTCATCAGTAAGGTTCCCAGTAGCTTCTTCTGTTGCAGGAGGTTTAAAGAGCACCATCGTTCTTTCTTCTCCTATGAGCGGAGTTTCTTCCCCCTAAGACTCAGGCAGGGTAGAAAGTTCTTCATCCACCAGACCCACAGCAGCAATGGCCATTATGTTTTATGCTGCCCCTTTTTCTTGTGATTCCATGGGAGCCGCATTGTCTAATACATGAGAGCTTATGTACTGATCAGTGTCTTCCTCAGAGGCCCTTTTTTCTTGATGAGATACATACTTTTTTCACCTTTGTTCTGTTCTGTGAGAGTATCAAGCAACAGAGAAGAAACAATATCTACTTTTGGGGCTTCTGAGTCCGCAACACTTACGGAATGGATAGGGTTAGATGGAGTTGTGAGAGAGATGAGAGAGGAAAGGGAATCAGGTTTGGACATATTGGTGTTGGTATTGGCAGAAAATGAGGTATTTGGTGGTGATTCTAGAGTGGAGGAAGAGGCGAGGATGTTCCTCTACAGTGGGTAGGGAAACTTGCTCTCCTGCCATGGTGGACAGTTGGTTGAAGATTCTGGAAAATAGAGACAGGACGAAGGATGATATTTATGGAGAGAAGATATAATTATGAGGGAAGAGAGAAACGGGTTCTTGAAACGGCGATTTAATTATGAGGGAAAAGAGAAACGGGTTCTTAAAACGGCGGTAGGTTTGTGGGAAGACGCATTGTTGCAGAGGGAAGTGAAAAGATTTGAAAGAGAAGACGTGATATACAGGGTCTGAGAAGGTGGAAGACGTGTTAGTTAATTTTGTCTCTTTTGAGATATGCATGAGGAAAACACAAGACTACTAACTTGTGGTCAAGAACCAGGTTCCTGACCGGGCTTTCAAAAAGATTTTCAACTCTCTTTTGCCGCTCATGCATTGTTCCTTCAGCTTCTTTAATCAATATGTGTGTCTACCTGCAACGGTATAGAAGTGAGTTAGGCTTGGCCAGAAAACACTTTAGCTATATTTACCTAAATGTAACTTTCATAGCCATATAGAAAGGAATCAGGTTCTCAATTAGACTTAATTAACCCCGGTGCCATCTTGTTTCTCTCAAATTTTCCCTGCCCAGAGCTTTGGTGAAGATGTCTGCAATTTGGTCTTCTGTACTACAGAACTTCATGCAAATAAGCCTCTTCTCCACATTGTCTCTGAGAAAATGATGTCTCACATCAATGTGCTTGGTTCTGTTGTGTTGGACCGGGTTCTTTGCCATGTTTAGTGCACTGGTGTTGTCACATAGAAGAGGTACACAGTCAGTGTATACACCAAAATCCTCCAATTGTTGTTTGATCCACAAGAGTTGGGCACAGCAAGAGGCTGCAGCAACATATTCTGCTTCAGTTGTTGAGAGAGCTACAGAATTTTACTTCCTTGTGCCCCATGAAATCAGAAAGGATCCTAGGAAGTGAGCCATTCCAAATGTGCTCTTCCTGTCCACCAAATAACCTGCATAGTCAGCATCAGCATAACCAACAAGATTAAAATTGTCACATGAAGGGTAATACAGAACCAGGTCCTGTGTTCCCTTAAGATATCTCAGGATCCTGTTAGCAGCCTTTAGGTGAGATTCCTTGGGATTTGATTGAAACCTTGCACATAGCCCCACACTGAATACAATATCTGGCCGCCTGGCAGTGAGATAGAGGAGAGATCCAAAAATGCCTCGATACATTGTTTGGTTTACAGAAGAGCTTAATTCATCCAAGTCCAGTCGAGTGGCAGTGGCAATATGAGTGTAAATCACTTTTGATGCTTCCAAATCAAACCTCTTCAAAAGCTCCTTGATGTATTTCTGCTGACTGATACAAGTTCCCTTTGTGGATTGCTTCACTTGAAGACCCATGAAAAAATTCAGCTCGTCCATCGTGCTCATTTCAAACTCACTTCCCATGAGTTTTGTAAATTCTTCACATAATGAGTCAGTTGTTTCCCCAAAGATGATATCATCCACATATACCTGAACGATGAGCAGGTTCCTTCCTCATTTCTTCAAAAACAGAGTGTTGCCAATTTTTCCTCTTGTAAATCCATTTTCTAAGAGGAACTTAGATAACCTTTCATACCAAGCCCGAGGAGCCTGCTTCAACCCATACAATGTCTTATCCAATTTGAACACGTACTCAGGATGTTTATGGCATTCAAAACCTGGAGGTTGCTTAACATAAACTTCTTCCTTGAGAAAACCATTCAAAAATGCATTTTTTACATCCATTTGGAACAGAGTGGATTCCATATGAGATGGAAAGGCAATAAGAATTCTAATGACTTCCATACGAGCAACTGGGGCGAAGGTATCATCATATCCAATCCCTTCCTCCTGATTGTAACCTTGGACAACCAGCCTTGCCTTGTTCCTTATTGTGTTTCCATGCTCATCAAGCTTGTTTCTGAATACCCACATGGTCCCTATGATGGTTCTATATGAGGGTATAGGTACCAGGTGTCATACTTTGTTCCTTTCAAATTGATGCAACTCCTCTTGCGTAGTTGTGATACAGTTTGCATCCTTCAAGGCTTCTTTAATATTTTTGGGTTCTATTTGGAAGAGAAAGGCTGAAAAGACAAGAGAATTTCTAGATTTTGATCTAGTTTAAACTCCTGAATCAAGGGGGGTGATTATATTATCGAGAGAATGGGATATTTTGTGTTTCCAATTTGGAACTGGAGTCTCATTGGTAGAAGAACTGGGTAAACCTGACTGGTTCCCCTACGCTCCTCGTTTTATTACCTGTGGAGTGCTTTGAACTGCATCAACAACTCTTTCTTCAGCTTTAGTGGTGGTGATTTGGGTACCTGGTTCTTCTTGAGATAGAGAGTAGGAGGTTGCATCACTTGTTTCCTTTACTTGGCTCATCATATCTGCTTTTCCATTTGCCATATAAGTGATCTCTCCTAGAACTAGTAGTGGTTAACTGTCTTGATCATCCTTGTTGCCTTTCTCACCCTATGGAAGTGTCTCATTGAAAATTACATGAACGCTTTCCTCCACACATTGAGTCCTTTTATTGTAAACTTTGTAAGCTTTTCTTTGAAAGGAATATCCCATAAAAATTTCTTCATCACTTTTGGCGTCAAATTTTCCAAGTTGATCCTTTCCATTGTTAAGAACATAGCATTTGCACCCAAATGTTTTTAGGTGAGTCGGCTTGGGCTTCCTTCCATTGAGCAATTCATAGGGAGTTTTTCTCAAAAAGGATCTGATCATGCACCTGTTCACCAAATAGCAGGCAGTATTTATGGCCTCTGTCCAGAAATTTTTGGCTATCCCACTATCAATAAGCATTGTTCTAGCCATATCTTCAAGGATTCTATTTTTTCTCTCTACGAATCCATTTTGTTGTGGGGTTCTTGGAGCTGAGAAGTTGTGGGTAATTCCATATTCACTGCAAAACTCATCAAACTTGGCATTGTCAAATTCTGTTCCGTGGTCAGATCTGATGCAAGCCACTTTTAATTCCAACTTCACTTGAATTTTCTTGTCAAAAGTCATGAACACTTCGAATGTCTCATCCTTTGTTCTGAGGAACAGTGTCCAAGTGAACCTTGAGTAGTCATCTACTATCACAAAGATATATCTTTTTCTTCCCCTGCTTGGCACTCTCATAGGACCACATAGATCCATATGAAGGAGTTCAAGTGGCTTTGACGTGCTGACATCCTTTTTTGGCTTGAAAGAGGATTTCACATGCTTTCCTCTAGCATATGCATCACACACTCTGTGCTCCTTGAATTTTGACTTTGGCAATCCACGAACCAGGTTCTTCTGTATCATTTTATTCAGAAGAGAGAAGCTTGCATGTCCCAGCCTTCTGTGCCATAACCCTTCATCATCATCAACTGCTTTCAAGCAGCTCATATCACCACTTTGTAGGGACTCGAAATCAGCAACGTAGATATTCTTGTACCTTTTGGCCACTAGTACCACTTCGCCAGTTACCAGATTAGTAATTGTGCACACTTTTGAAAAGAACTCCACCTTGTTTCCCTTATCACAGATTTGAGAGACACTCAAGAGACTGTACTTCAGACCATTTACATAGTACACGTTCTCAATTTAGTGTGAGAGAGACTTTCTAATTTTTTCAATTCCGAAAATGTACCCTTTTTTTCCCATTTCCAAAGGATACATTCCCTTCTTGCAGGGCTTTTAGTGAAAGGAAGTCCATGGTACTTCCAGTCATGTGCTTAGAGCATCCACTGTCCATGATCCATTGTTGACTGCTTCCTCTCATTGTTCCCTGCACAAGGAAATCAAGGGTTAGATTTAGGAACCCAAACAAGTTTGGGTCCCTTGTAATGAGAAAAGGGATGAATAAGAGCTCTTCTAGTCCATGTAGGCAACATACGTTTTTTGTGGGTGGCACCTGGTTCTCTTCCAGTAGTCACATTTTCAGCAAAAACTTTGTTTTTTCTGAACAGACTGGACTCTGGCTTGGCAATTCTCCTTGAAATGCCCATTGTTCCAACAGTGCGTACAAAGCTAATTATCAAGTATAGTGACGTACTTGCTATGAGGGTTATAGGGAACTTTCTCCCTTTGAAACCCTTTTCCCTGCCTGTTTCCACCATTATTAAAGTACATGGCAGTAATAGCATCGGACAGGTCCACTTGAGTGATTTTCAAGATCACTTTTTACTTTTTCAAAATCTGCTTGAAGTTGTCTATTTTTCTCAAGCTCAGCACACAAACTAGCTTTCACAATATTCAGCTCATTTTCAAGTTTAATATATGCCTCACTAGCAACTTTCTTTCCTTTTTCATAATTTCCAAGCTTAGATTCAGCTATAAGTCCCTCAATTATTTCCTCTAGGTCTGCGATCACCACTATAAGATCATCTCTTTCTTGCTCAGTAATGACAACTTTCTCCACTAAGGTATTCTTTTCTTTACTAAAGTTCTCTATGGTTTCTTTCAAGTCAACTACAATTACCATCAGATCATTTCTTTCATGTTCTACACTAGCAATTTTTTATGTTAGAACCTCATTTTCATTTTTCAGATTTTCTATAGTTTCCTTCAGGTCGACTACACAAACCACTAAGTCATCTCTAGTCTGCTCAGTATCTCCTAACTCTATGGTCAAGGCATCCTTATCACTCACAAGACTATGATATGCATTAATCAATACATTAGCTAATGACATGAGTTTCTTAGGAGAATAGGATTTCAGGTTCCTCTGAACATCCCTAAAATCTACCTCATCATTATCATCATCTTCATCATCGTATGAGTGAGCCATCAAAGCAAATATCAAATCATATTCATTTTCTTCACTTTCAAATGCCATCATGGAGCTATCACCTGCATCATTTTCTTCTTTTGATTCATTGGAGGAGTCTCCCCCCGCTGCGAGAGCTTGCTTCACAATATTGTCAGCTGTATTTTTCCTTTTGAAGCGTTTGTAATGAACCGGGTTCCTCTTGGCTGCTTTATCAGAGTTGTGCTTGAAATGTTCTTGTTTCATAAGAGGGTAGTCCTTGATGAAATGACCAGGCTTTCCACACTTATGACAGAGGTCATAATTCTTTGGTTTGCTGGAACTACCTCTCTTTAGTATACCTTCATTCCTTCAAACTATTTTCTGAAACCTTCTGGTAAGGTATGCCATATCGCTATCCTCCTCACTCGAATCATTATTTTCAGCTTTAAGTACCAGGTTCTTCTCCTTCTTTGGTCCTCTTCTTTCACTGTCTTTCTTTCTCTTCATCTCATATGTCTTCAGATTCCTAACCAGCTCGTCCATAGTCAGTGTTTGCAGATCCTTGGCTTTAGTAATAGCGTTCACCTTACTCTCCCAAGAGCTGGGTAAAATGCTAAGAACTTTCCTCACAAGCTTGTTCCTAGGAATATTTTCACCAAGAGAGTGTAACTCATTTATGATGGAGGTGAATCTAGTATGCATGTCTTGAATGGATTCATCATCCTTCATTCTAAAGAACTCATACTCAGTGGTGAGCATGTCGATCTTGGACTGCTTTACTTGAGTGGTTCCCTCATGTGTTGTTTGTAGAGCTTTCTATATCTCCTTGGCGGATTGACGGACTGAGATCCTATTATATTCATCAGGTCCTATGCCGCACACCAAAATCTTTTTTGCGCGAAAGTTCTTCTCTACAGCTTTCCTGTAGGCGTCATTGTGCTCTTTCCTAGTTTTTGGAACCGTTACAGCTGGTTCTCCTACCTTCTTTGTTGGGACGTATGGACCATCGCACATAACATCCAATAACTCGGAGTCTTCTGCCATTATGAAGTCATGCATTCGAGTTTTTCACCAGCCATAGTATTGTCCGTTGAATCTTGGGGGTCCGTAAGTTGATTGTCCTTCCTCGAAGTTTGGTGGAGAAGTCATGGTGAGGATCTTCTCTAGGTGTTAACCTTTTAGAAAGAACCTGCTCTGATACCAATTGATAGAATGTATGAGTCCACCAAACTGTATAGAGACCTGGTCCTATATCAGTTCCCAAAGAAATAGCTAATGAAACAGTAAGTAAATGACACAAGAGATTTTACGTGGAAAATCCCTGCTCAAGGGGATAAAAAACCACGACCTACACTTGTAGGATTTCAACTTCACTACTTGAGCAATCTTTAGATTATAACCTATTGTAACTTAGGAATTAAACTCTTAATCACTAACTTGTAATACATTTATTACAAGCCACTTTGCAATACATCTTTTACAAAGACTTCAACTCATGACTAACTCTAGTCACGACACAAACTCTAAAGTCTTATGGTTTTTTGAGGTTCCTAGTAAAAGCTTCTAGATAAACAACTTAGGAATTACATTGAAAAACAAATACAAACATACAACTCAACTATGGACATACACAAGACTTGTTATGGAACTGGTCCGTAGTAGTGTTGCACTTTGTTCTTGATACACTTGTGACTTCAATGCTCTATTAGATCTTGAATGCTTGAGTAATCTCACAAGTGTTCAAGTCATGTTTTGTTGTAATGCTTCTTGTTGATATACTTAGGATGACATCACATGGATGATGTAAACACTTAGTTGGTAAAAAACTATTCCCAATGGAAAGTGACTATTGCACTGTTTCCGTACTGTAGCGTGTATAGTGCAGGCAGTCACTTTCCAGCTGTAGAGTTGACTTCGTGCGGCTGTCAGAAAAACTCCAAGAGATCAGGTCGCTGAATTAATTTTTTTCTGTCTGAAGTCATACAGCTCACATTAACTTGGGTCCATTGATGGATAAATATACTAAATATACATCATATTCTTTATCTGATTCTTGTCAATAAATTTATTAGATCATCAAAACATAAATTTAAGATACTTTAAACCCATCAAACACATTTTAAATTCATGCAAGAAAATTTATGCCATTTCACATAAAATTAGCGCTTGAGTGTGAAAACTGAAATAGACAGCAGTTACAGAGAATTAGAATTCAACTCATGACTTCGAAATGTATGCTCGTGTCACCGAATGTTCAACTTTATCATCACCTGACATAAACTAACGTTAACGTTATCTCGAAACCAAAATTTCTACGTTTTAAAAAATGTAGAGTTCTTTTATTTGGTAAAATCGCCTGCAAATAATTCAAAATGCCAGAGCCAACTCAATTTCAGTCTGTTGTAAGAAACATTACGTGTCAATCAACAAACACCTCTTTGTCATGC
Organism: Nicotiana knightiana; assembly: GCA_005239525.1. Lineage (NCBI taxonomy): Eukaryota > Viridiplantae > Streptophyta > Magnoliopsida > Solanales > Solanaceae > Nicotiana > Nicotiana knightiana. The sequence continues at coordinate 46,079 of ML396971.1, forward strand.
AAATTCAAGACACTCAACACGTAACACCCTTCTATCTGTCACGTTACAACCATGCAAATCCCCATCTACTTCTTCACTCTATATTACTCACCTCTCCTCTCTGCTTTCTCACTCCATCTATATCCTCTGTTTTCTCTCTACTAAAAACTCCATATAGCCTTTCCTCTCTCTTTTCATCAATTCTCACAAGGGAAAAGAAAAATGCAGATTCAACCACGCCCTGAGCAGCAGCTCTCTCGTCAGGTGGCCAAGACCACCACTGCTGTCACCGTGGGTGGCTCACTCATGGTGCTCTCCGGCTTAACGTTGGCGGCCACCGTTATCGGCCTAGCTGTGGCTACCCCTTTGCTGGTGATATTCAGTCCTGTTCTTGTACCTGCTGTGATAACTGTTGGGTTGATCTTTGCAGGTTTCTTGGCTACTGGTGGTTTTGGAGCCACTGCTTCCTTTGTTTTCTACTGGATGTACAGATACGTCACAGGGAAGCATCCGATCGGCGCTTCCAAGATTGATTATGCGAGGGATAAAATTGCGCATGCAGCACATGATGTGAAGGAGAAGGCGGAGCAATTGGGACATCAAGCAGGGCAACAGATTAAGGGCTGAGAGGGGCTTAGATGAGTTTTCTTATGCATGCATGCATGTGCACCTTTTAATTGTTTGTTAATCGGTGTTGTGTGAGAATGTGAGTCTCGTGTTTGTTGGATAGGTGGTAGCTGTTACTGGTTCTGTATCAACATTTACTTTCACTTAACGAGTCTGTTTTTGGTTTTTACCCAAATCTTGTGGAGTCTGTTTTTGGTTAATCCCCAATCTTTTTAGTTCCGTGGTACATTTGGTACTTCCCCCTCAGAACACAAACGCAAAGTTGTAACGAAACCTCGACAGGAGGAGGTTAATGCTTTTTTTTACAAAACAAATAAAACTGCAAGGTCTGACCCGATTTACTTTGTTACCTGAACGGAAAAGTCAACAAGCACCGATTGATAATTTTAAGTCGTAGCACAAATTATCTTTTAAGATGTTGCGTGATAGTAATGGACCATTTCCTCGTCTATCGCGTTTTACCTTTAAACTTCTAGGTAAGAACCAAATATGTAACCTAAGCAAAAGCTGGCAGTGACAGCAGAAAAATTATTGGCCAGCCGTGAAATAACTGCAAACATGCTACGGAGTTGTACGCCAATAGTGGAAATACTCGTTTCTCGGAAGTAATGTGATTGCACATATATGCATCACCAACAAGAAAGAAACAAACATGGTACGAGAAAGCAGGAAAAGTTGTTGTCAACGGTGAGAAATAGATACGTATTGAGCTCTTACACACTAACACTCCCAAAGGTAAAATCTCAGCCATAAAGCTCTCTGTTCGGTTCAAACTCTTTTTGAAATGGCAATAACGTTGAAGCTGATTGAGTCTGGATTTTTCTCGATCATCTTTTGGATAACTTTAGCTGAATCCTGTAATAAAAGAGAAGGCAATACGTCAACATGATATTTCTAAAGCTGAATCCTCGGTCAATGTAACTAATGCAACCATAGTAGCTACATGATGGGCAGATGAAAGGGTCCAGACACGTTTTTTTTTTCTCCAAGGGCACCTATTTGTTCCGGTGTGAAATCATAAGCTTTATCGAGGATCGCTATGTCGCCTCCATCTTTAATAACAGAATAAACTAATAGCAGCTAATGCATCTTTCAAATGACGGAGTGCAGTGCGTCTTTAATGGAGCTGATTTTCAGTGGCTATGTAGTTTCCCTCTTGAATAGTTTCTTTTTTTTCTTCCTTACAGAATGTGACATAATCCTATAAATCTAAGCTGCACCAACACTATCTAAGAGGATGAACCTAGCTCAATTAGGAACTAAGAAAATGCTAGGAAATCCCCCGAGGCCAATTACCTGCCCCCAGTTGTTTCAAAGTGCCATTCTACCTGGCTTATTTGTTGTTCTTACACAAGGACTATAAATCATTGGTTTGTTCTTAATATACAATTATGCAAGGTTCCCTTCACACGTCAGAAATGGATTAGAAATGTTTGTGTCCAAATATTAAAGGGATTCTACAACACGTTCAGTTAGAAAGAAATATATCTCCTTCCAAGTCGGGAGATATTGGCAAGAACGGAAATCTAAAGTGGGCATAATACCGATCGAATCGAAAAAATCAAAAATTTCAGTTTATTCAGTCTCGAATTTTCGTTTATATATTTAAACAGTTCGGTGTTTGGTTCGGTTATCGGTTTTAAGGGTTCGGTTTTCAATTAAACCGAATTTACTGATAGTGAGTGACTTTTGGTGGTGTGCAGTCCAAGACTCCAGGCAAATTAGATCGTTTCTACTACAATGACAAAATCTCATCCAACAGTGTTACAATATTATATCAAAACTAAGCTTTAAGGAGAGACACTGCGATACCAGAAGTATTACATATTAACGCAGATAATGTAATCCCTCACGATGTATTGTCAATTAACTTATCATTGTTTGGTTACAATTTTTGCCATGACTTAAAAACCGAAACCGATTAAAACCGAACCGAACATGAATAAACCGAATTGAACCGAAATTATTACGATTCGATTTTGGTTATTAAAATCATAAACCGAAAACCGAATAAATCGAACCAAATTTCTGTAAAATCAAACCGAACCTACCGACGGCCACCCTACCGTCCGCTTGAATACATGTTCCGGTCCATCTTGATGGTGCAAGGGCTTTACTTCACAAATACAACTACATGGAAGGCCTCCAAAGATGGATATATTTAAGGACATTTAACTTGGCAACTTACAACATTACACTCCCGAAGGAATATATCAAAAGCATATATCAATTAGTCAACTAAATCTTAATCTCAATTTAGTTTGGATATATGAATGAATCCTCCATACCCACCCTGCTTTAGGTCCATCTAATTCTAATGCTATAATTTCTGATAATAGGTAGTTAGAAACAACCCAAAACTACATGTTCTGAAAATGCCACACTAATCTCTACGGCCATACAGGTTATATCACCAAAATAGGACTTCTGAAAAACAGTAAATTCGTAGCAGTAACAACAACTAAACCTTAATTCCAATTAATTGATGAATTTCTTGCTTTTATTCTATTCTATTCTCTTCTTAGATAAATCTACATTGAGAACGATTGGAGATCTTCTAAGATAACTTTCTTTGATCAGTAGATTTTCTAAGATAACTTTCCTCACTTTGATTTTAGATCTATCTATTTCCGTTTTATCCCTTTCAAACATCATATGTCACACCTAAATAACGGTACATATAGAGTTCTAGCTTTCGAAGAAAATAGGGCATTTCCGTTTTTCTTTGTGACAGTTGTCTGGCTCAACTTGCTTACATATAGGGTAGTACAATAACTAGTATGCCTTAATCCTGAACAAGATGACGTGTAATTTGAATCCTCTACATTCATTCATCTATTTGCACCGATCTCATTACACTACTCCATACCTAGGAGGACATATTCCACGAATTCAATATCGTCGGGAATCATGATAATTTACAACTCTCTTTTCTCCAGATTCCACAAACAATATACCGCTTAATTTTGAACAGGTAGAGTGCCACTTAATTTTCAATTTTTCCATCACAACTATTTTTGTAAGATTTCAAAAGTTCCATAAATCTGGTAGGCAAATTAAGGGGAATTAGGTTTGGATATGAAACACGGAAATTAGACCAGATTTCCCCAACTATTTGGACTAAATCATCAGGCAGTGAATTTAAAAAGGAAGCAATCACGAAATCAATTACGTGATGCTTATGAAAATACATTTTCCTTCTCCTCAAAGCAGAGCAGAGACGTAATTTCTTACCTTCAATAAGCTGTTTGGAGAGGATGCACCGTGTGAAATAGGTCCTGACCTCCTTCCATCAAGCTCGTAGAGTTGTCCTGCAATATGACAAACTTATGTAACTTTCAATTCTTCAGCCAAGAGGAGCTGGTTCAAGCAAAGCTGAGTTGTCTAGACAACAATCACAATTATTGAAGTTGTGGACAAAAGACATCCCTCTTTTTTATGACAAGTAGAACCAGAAAAATGATGCAATATGTTTGATCTCCCATAACGTTAAATGGCTCCTAGTGCTCCCTGCTTTGTTATTGTTAAACACAGGGAAAAGATGTTAGCCCCAAGGTTTCACATATTGATTTTGATGATACCAAACCAACATAACCTTCAAACCTTTAATGAAAGAACATGTACTTGTGGTAAATTATTTTTGTACAGGTTTGCTAAAAGAAGAATGATCAAAGACGATATACAGTAGATTTGAAGAAGGATGAAGGAGATATGGAAGATGTTACTATAAAAAAGGAAAGCCCAAAGCTAATGGCTATGTTATAGAAGCATACTACGGTAAAAGATTGTGAAAGAGAAGCAGCTTGGAAAAATTATATTCAAAGGATAAGAAGGAAATATTTTATTGGAAGGAGATAGTGTAATGACCTCAAATCTAATATAACAGAAATCCAAATTCTCAACTGTATTAATAAGATTGAAGTGCGATTACAACTCAATAGCAGAATTACAATAGGAATTGCATGAAGTAAGGTAACTAGGAATAGATAGAAGAAGGGAGATGAGAAGCTAGATTCAGAATTGGGGACGAGAGGAATCAGACATTTCTTCAACAATATTTGCATAACCCCCAAATCACAGACCACTGCCCCTTTTATCATAATCGTCCTCGCGCGCACAACTCAACCTGGATCCCAAATTAATCTGGCCCTATTGCTTATTCTCGGCCCAATAGCTCTTCTAAGCCCAATAGTTATATGTGCAACATTGGGCTAGGGATGATTCATAACAATACTCATAACAATACTCTTGTCCTCAATAAGAACATTGTCCTCAAGGTTCAAGTCAAGACGTGATACTCATGAGCTCCCAACCAACTATACTAAGGCGTTCTTTGTGCCCAAAGAAAAATATAGGATCCAGTGCACCTTTAGCAAACCAATCTAAACCTTGTCCTTTGTGGCTCTGCAACATTAGCAGTGTTATCAACTTGATTGCAATCATAACCTGCCCTCCATATCGACATGATCTTGCTTGCCCTCTTCGCGAAGCAGTTAGCGGAAAGTGAAATGAGTGAACCAAGGCAAACTTTCCAGAAGCAAATCCCCACAAAAGCAACCCATGTAATGTGATCAGCAACCCATCAATTTGCCTCAAACACCTTAGTATCCTTTTCTTAGTAACCTTTAGAGCTATCTGGATATTTTCTGTTGAGTAATGGCCATCAAGGATGGTATGGTATAGCACCTCTTTTGGAACAAGCCCCTTGGTAGATATGTTTGTCAACACCCACTCAGCGTCATCACATTTTGTAAGTTTCAGCAGAATAAGCATCCGATACATGACAGTTTTGGACGTTATACCATTTAATCTCATTGCTTCCTTCAAAATGAATGCGTCTTCCAGATTATCATTCTCACAAAGCCCATGCATGAGGATATTATAAGAGACAATATGATGACATGTAGTTGTAGTTGACCTTACCCTCAGGTATTATGTAGTTTCCACATAAAAGCCATTAGAAAGCTCTACTATGCCTGAATCCTCTTTGACATTCTTCACACAAAGCTTATCAACCACCTCGACCACATACCTGGAAGCAATACGTTCTCTAATGTTACGAATGAATAAGGATGTCTCGCTAGCTCGTTGTTCATCATTAGCAATAGTATGTCGCTGCTCTATTTTGTTCATGGTTGAAGAACAACTATTCAAGTCTTGTGCAAATACAAAATGAATAGAATATCCAAGAATATCATAGAAGACATGTGGGGAACCAAACTTTTGGTTTGAGGTGAGCACAAGATCTGCAATGGTGGAAGATGACCTCAAGGGTTCAGCTGGTACCCATGTCAATGCATTTGTTGGTGAATGCATGCCAAACCGAGAAAGTTCTAATCCTTCCACTTGTGAATCAAAATTGTCACATTTAATTGCCTTCAGCAATATATCACTAATCTCTAGGCCAATAATTATATTTCCAATTATTTCACTGATGTAAGAATTCACACACCATTGTCGTCCAGGATCCCACACTTTAATTATAGAGTAAGAAGATGCAATGAGCAAAACTTGCCAGTAGATTCCAACAGTAGTAATGCCTTACACTTCGGAGTCCAGAAATTCTCCATATGCGCTGTGGAAACGAAAGTTCCAGCAACTTGTTCAACTATGGGTACTACAGACTCTCGGCCACCACAAGGAAATAGAGAAGCAAGTCTAATAGATCTCGCACCGGAAGGTGAGACTACCAATTCACTGCTATCAATAGAAAGCAAACATGATTCCATGATAACATCATCGAATATAGAAAGTTTTTCGTCCATCAAAATTGTCTCCTTAGTGCCATAAGGTAAAGTAGCATAGCCATATAGTACCATGCAACTCAAAACTTCAAGTCGAAAATCACATAGTGATGGCTACTTAAGTATTAATGCGAACTCTTCATCCCAGGTTGATTTTTCATAACCAACAAACAAAATTTCGCCACGCTCAATATATGAGACCTCATTAGCCATCATGAACTTCTTATCAAAAATTCCCCCAGACATGGATACCTATGAAGGTGAAGTAATATGACATTTTCGAATGGATGTGTGACTTCAGAAGGGCTCGGAATCTCTTTCAGCACAACATCCCCTCCGCTAGTAAAAGGTACCAGAAAATTGGTGGCCGCATCAGTAGGAGAGACATAGTTTTTGTCAATAGTTCGTTTGGGATGTCCATCAAGCACCTTGTCTACCTCTGAGTCGCCATCCTCCAAGTCAGATTCAACAGCTAGCACCGTGGAGCCGCAGTTATGTGGCATTTCCTTGAACAACTGGCCGTCCTCTAAGAATTCTTCTTTTTCAGTCACCAGTTCATTACTAGCTTGTAGCTCTTGTAAAATTTCCATGTTTTTAAGAGATTCAACTTCAATATGACTACCATTAGCGACATTGTACATGGAATCAATATAAATACACTTTTTTGGTAACTCACTAGTCTCAACAGCTGCTTCATTAGCTTGAATGGTGTCTGACATTTCCTCGAACACATCATATGCCAAGTTCAAGTTGTTCCTGTCCGAGTGCTTCTTCCAATCCTGAGTCGAGGATGAGGTGTTAATGTTGCACCACGACGGAATAGTTGTAACTCATGCTAGAAAATCCACCATTGGCTTGCACTGTTGGTGAACGGCTAAGCACCCGCCAGGTGCTTCTCTAGTTCGGGTGCGAAAACGCAGCTTCAGTTTCTCCTTAAAATGATTCCAATCAAAAAATCGCTTATTTCAAAACATCCAATCAAACCACGCAAGAGTTTCGTCATCAAGGTAGTAGTAAGGAAGAGGTAACCAGTACTTATCGGAGAAGCCAAGGTAGGTGAAGTACAGCTCGTCCCGAAAAATCCAACCCTCTAGGTTTCCACCACTAAATCGATCAAATACCACCATTGATGTTGGAGTACGAAAGATGAAAGCACCAATGTAATGACCTCAAATCTAATGTAACAGAAACCCAAATTCTCAACTGTATTAATAAGATTGAAGTGTGATTACAACTCAATAGTAGAATTACAATAGGAATTGCAGGAAGTTAGGTAACTAGGAATAGATAGAAGAAGGGAGATGAGAAGCTAGATTCAGAATTGGGGATGAGAGGAATCAGACATTTCTTCAACAATATTTGCATAACCCCCAAATCACAGACCATTACCCTTTTTATCATAATCGTCCTTGCGCGCACAACTCAACCTGGATTCCAAATTAATCTGGCCCTATTGCTTATTCTCGGCTCAATAGCTCTTTTAAGCCCAATAGCTATATCTGTGACACATTGGGCTGGGGATGATTCATAACAGATAGCATGGAATATTTTAAGGAGAAAATCTACTAAGCTGGCCAAGGAATCAATTAAAAGTTTTGAAAAACTCATAAATACTTACTCAACAAAGGAAAGAAATTATACTATCAAGTTTATTGGACACTTTGTAAGATACAAATAAGTGGAATTGGGCAAGGAAATATTTACTATGGATTGTGATGGAAGTAAGAATATTCTTACTATTACCTATATTTTGGGAAGTATCTGAAATTAAGGAAATGCTATCATTCAGAGAGATCACAACAGTGAAAAGGTCCAAGTTCAAGAAGACACATGTGACTAGATTCAAAGTTATACGAATCAAGATCCAATGAAAGGAAGAGGATCTTGAAATTCTCTTGAGTTGCTTAAATAAGAGCTCGCGTTTGTACATATGAAAGAAGAGTTCAAATGGAAGAATAATTACTGTGGGAATAAATATTCCCCGTGGAAGGAAAGAGATATACTTGCTACGAGCTAAGTTGCGCGGACTCTTCGATTTTGGTGTTGTCTCCGTCCGAATACGGGACGCATACGAATACGGGGACGGGATATGTCCCGGATACGGTCACCTGACTTCGGACACTTTGACCGGAGTCCATCCACAAATTTGGGAGAAAATTTGAGATTTTGATTTCTTAAAATCAAAAATAAAACAAATTTAGAACAATGAAAGAATAATGTCCATCTTGGAGAATGGAAGATTGAATTGTACAATATTCATATAAGTTTTTCACAGAATATCTCTCAAAATTTACAATATTTTTATAGCTCTATTTTTTATTAGCCGAATCTCCGCACCCGTATCCATATCCGGATCCGTACCACCGAATCATAAAATTTAGATTTTGCCGAATCCGATACTCGGATCCGTCCTCATATCGGATACCCGCACCCGAGTTCGAGCAACTTAGGCTACGAGTTTGGTATGACAATGATAGATTTGCTACAATACTAGAGAAAGGAAGCTATTGAATGAATTACTACAAGCTTTATCTTGAAAGGAGTAAATCTTGGGATCTGATAATAAGAATGTGCCGGCAGGGAATCACTATGCTTATTCAAGGAAGGAGAATTCAATTTATACCGATGCGTAGTTGAAGACTTCGATAGTACTTCAAATGGAAAGCCTTCATTATGTGAATATACAATGATATTATCTACTCCACAAGGAAAGAAATCGAAGGAGGTTAAGGCATGGCATCTAGAAATAATCATTCAATTGGAAAATATATTTGATTCCTTTGGCAAGACACGTCGTCAATCAAAAGGTACAAGATATAAGAAATCAATTCCTATAATTCAATGATTGGTGGAAGGAATACAAATCAGTCAATTTATAAAAATGGAAAGGAAGAATTAGAAGGTCCAAAATGGATTGCATAATTCGAACAAATTCTGTCAAGGAAACAACAAAGATGCCACGCTGGAAATCTCTCAATCAAAGGAGCAAAATCTTTCGATTGAAGATATCGAAATTAAGGAGTCAGCGAAGATACGTTCAACGGCCAGAAGCTATCGAAGACTATAAGAAGAAGAGATTGAAAAAGAAGAAGCTACACAGCCTTCAATACAATTGTCTATCCAACTACAAGTTCTTTACTCTACTCTTAACAAGCATTGTAATTCACATTTAGTAGACTTACTGTGTACACAAAAGAGTGAAGAGAGACGAAAAAATATTGGAGAGGCAGTGTGTTTTGAGAGGTTGTGTCATTGTTCGTTTCTTTGGTGAACGAGTGAAAACCAAAGGGTCATTGGTGAGCGAGTAAGAGCCAACCTTTTGCGTTGTTGGTGAGCGTGTTAAAACCAACCATTGTCCGTTGTTGGTGAGCGAGTGAAAACCAACCTTGTAACTGTTGGTGGTGAATGTTGAAAATCACACAACCTGTACTCAACCCAAATTACAAAGAGCTAAATAGATAACCTCATTGCAACCCAAGGGGACTGGATTAGGATACCACATTGGTTCTGAACCAGTATAAAATTTCTGGTGTCATTTACTTTATTGCTCCCATATTTTATTATATACCGTTATTGTTTGTTATATTTGGTTAAATCAAAATACTAACAGTTTTGTGCATGTTGTCTCGGTATTAGTCGACTAGGTCAGAAGAGCAGTCGACTAGAAATTTAAAAAGGCTACAATTAGGGATGTCAATGGTTCGGTCTGGCTACCATACCAATTTTCGGTTATTCTATTATGTATAACCAAAATTAGACTTTTCGAAACCGTCCCAATCATGTCGGTTTCACTTCGGTATCGGTACGGTTCGGTTAATTTGTATTTTTTTTAATGTCATGTAAAATGTACCGGTAGAAGCAGAATGCAATAACATACGTTCTTTTATAGGACTTAGCAGAACTTTCTAGACATTTTTACTGTTTAAGGGTTAGAGTATATATCCATCAACTATTCGATAGCAACGTAAAAGAAACCAAGTAAAAGCAAAGAAAATATAAATCACACGAGTGAAAAGATATTAACCAAGTTGGGACTCAAGAATAAAGTCTATATTAATTATTCAAAAGGTAAATCTAAATTATATGATAGGAAACATATTCAATACATGAATACATTGTAGTTTGCTACTCATAATCGCTAGAATACTTTGTGTCTTGCTAATAAAGATACTTGAAATAACTTAGTTTAAGTATGAGTAGCATACTAGATTTTAGGAATTAGTATTTTGAGTTTAATTACTTATTGGCTTGTAACAATTTTCATAATTCCAAGACCCAATGAAAAATTTAATGCTTTATTAGTTTTAAACTTACTATATAAATATATTTTCTACATGTAAAATTTATTCGGTACGGTTCGGTATTTTTTAAGTTTATTTTTATAAAATAAAAAATTACCCTAATTATCGGTACAGTTATAGATTTATATAAAAACGTACGGTTTCTTTAAAAGAAACCTAAAAATCGGTTCGGTGCGATACAGTTCGGTCGGTTTAGTCGGTTTTAAATATCCATTGACACCCCTAGCTACAACCCCCCCCCCCCCCTTGTACTTTCAAAAGAGGTTTCTCTTGAGTATCAATGGATGGCAGAATGTTCTCTAAAGGAGGTAATTGGCCTGGCAGACATGTTGAAATCATTATTTGAGCACATATACAAGCTTCTACTACATTTTCACAAGAAAATTACACCTAGTGAAATCAATGTGAAGTGATGGAGATCCTAGACCCTCTAGGTGCTACTGTGCTCCATATCAAAGGAACACCTTAAACACATCGTGCAGACAGCTACAAATGGAGGACTTACAGTTGACTCCCAACAATACTCCAAAAAAAAGGAAAATGAGAACTTTCTACACAAAAGCCATATCAATATATACCAGCAGTCTAGCAGAATGTTTGTAATGCCCAAGTATTTAGTTTACACTCCGGATGACAAATGACTCCCTTTTTAACTAAAAAAGAAGAATGCAGAATTCTATGAATCACACAGACATACATACGCATCACAAAAGCATACATATCCACACACACACACACAAAAAAAAAAAAAAGAGAGAGAGAGAGAGAGAGAGAAGGAACAGGGTGGAGAAGGAAATACCATCAGCACATGTGAAGCAGATGAAATGAGTGTTCACATCCTCTGAAGCCTGCAGAAAGAGATCACAAAATTGATCCACACAACAAATGAAAAACATCAAAAAGGAAATATAGACATTGCATTATGTCATAGGATTATATACCAACAAAAGGACTTATCACGTCCAATGGACTAATCTATACAAATAATTAATATCTCTTCCGTTTACAGGATTTATGTTATGATAACTTTTACGCTAGTAGAAAACCTACCACCACCCTACTCATTTAATCAAACTTCCTACCTCTATGCAAACTCACATAGTTGGAGTTAGGATGAGAACTGTTTATTTGAGATATACAAGAACAGATATATTTTTCAATTTCTGACCTCAGTTTCACCAGCAGTAGCTGCCACTGAATGAGCAACTTCCATTTCTCTATCGTTTTCAAGGAACAAAGCACGCTGCAAATTTATACTCGAACGTATTAGGCATTGGGTGAAGAGATGGATGTGACTGCTCAGTAACTGCAATGAAGCCATAACTGATACCTGCATCGGGTCCATGCTTGCAGTTGATTTAAAGAACCTATCCAAGAATGATTCCTCGGCTAAATAACAAAAAATAAGCATGTCAAAAATGGGGGAAAAGAAAAAGAAAAACAAGGACAGCAAAAAGGAAGAAAAAAAAAATATTGATAAACATGAAGAAAAGATAAAGTATATCTTCGTAAGTTGACAAGAATGTCAATAATGAAGGAGCTTTGTGTAATTTACCATAGTGACAGAGAATTTCATCTATCCACCAAACACCTCAAGGTCTTTCACAGTCAGGCCTTTCACCAACTACTTTAATGGTTTGACTTAAGAGCCTTCCCCTTAACACTATCATCAATTATGGCATGACAAAACAAGCTCCTAAGAAACAGTAATATACAACTTGTGCGATTATCCAGTTATGGTACTACCAGAAACTGATAAGGATTCCCACCTCTAAGATCACATATTTAATGCAAAGAGTAGAAACCTACATGACGAGAACCAGTTCATGAAATACATAAAACATCAAATGGCTTACTAAGTTTTATCTGAGAGGTGATATTCCCAATAGCGTGAAGAAGGCCAATCGTTCCACATGCATTTCCCACCGTTTGTTTCATGAAGTAAACTGTACTACTGGGATCCTGCACCTGCCAGCAACATCCCAAGAATAGTAATGGAATTATGAAGCCAAATAAATGGCATAAATGTAAAATACGCTCAAACTGCTACAGTGCAACTCAGTCAAATAAGTAGAGAGAAACAGATTATCAAGTATCTGAGGACAATTAGAGGTGAAAAAAGGATGCTGTAGTGAGGAGTGATTTATGTGAGTGGTGTAAATACAAACTAAAGATCCTGTTTTCACCAAGCATCACCTTGCAGTGTCTATCAAAACCCATTTAGTAAACAACCTGTCTAACGGACCACCTAGACACAGTGGTATGGTATATGAAAGCAGCCAATCAAGAAAAAGCCACAGTTCAAAGAACTAGAGAATATTCTATAGAGCAGGAAAACAACCAAAAAAGAACAGGGGAAATAATCAGATCCAAGACAGAGAAAGGACTTTGGCAACTGATAAGGACTGCCCAACCCAAACTCAAAAGAGAACCAAAAAAAGAAAAAAGAAAAAAGAAAAAAAGGGGGAGGAAATTCCTAGGATGAATGATATACAAAGTTTCACATCAAAAACTGCATTAAAGTAAAGCCGGGAAACGACATTATTAAAAATTGACCAAACACCAGCTAGTAGCGTACTCAGAAACAAGAGAGGCTTCATGGCATAATTTGACTAACCGAATCAAGTTTTATCTTGCTACCATGGAAACAATTTGATGTGCATCAGTGTACAGTGCATGAAGAAACTTATGAGCTAAAGTTCCTGTTAGCATTCATCCATAAGAAGAATAAAAGCTAACAGAAGCATTGAATTAAAAGACACGCTGTAATTTATAAAGCAATGGTCATTAGAATCACCTTTGTTTTGCTGTTTTCTTGTATTCTCTCCTCTTCACTCTGTACAAGCGACATTAATTAGCTGACCAGAATCATGACATTTATACCTGTTAACGTCAAACTAAACTACAAATCTTGCACATTAAAAAGTTAGATTGATAATAACACCAAACCTGTGATGTGAGAGGATAGAGAAATAAAACAGCAAGCACGGGCTTTGGCACCATCTCCAGAAGTTCTTCGTCTAACCCATAAACATCACAACACTCTGCCTCGTCCGGTGGAACACCAAGACCCCACAGAAACTGCTCAATGAAAAAGCAAGAAAAAGTAGAAACTCCATTACTGTCATTATACGGTTTTCCCCCTTCTCATTTGTATAATTTTTTATTAAATGCTTCTCAACCTGGGTTAAGAAATACCATCTCGTTGTTGCTTCACATACTGAAGCCAAACTATATCAAATATACTTCATCAGCTAAAGGGCATTCACCACTTCATGACATAGTAGGAAATATACTCGGTTGATCAAATTAGCAGATACAAATCAGATTTTGAGGTTTACTGCATTTTTACTTCTAATTACACCATTAATCTCCCAGATCCATTTTACATGACAGTATTACTACTTTGACTACAATTTTTAGTATGTTTTTTAACTGTCTTTAACTATTAAACAAATATGACTTTGCAATATTTAAGTATCAGTATTATGTCCGATTTGTGATTAAAAAAATTCGCTACATCATGATTTTGGTACGGAGGGTGTATTAGGTTCATCCCAGTCAAGATTGTAAATATTATTTTAAATCGAAGAGATAAGCGAAAGGAGTGAAAAAAAGGGTACCTGATTCATGACATCAGGGTTAGCTTCAAGAGGAAGCCATCTCTTAGAGCAAGCACTATCACTATCCGCCATGAATTTCGTTTCCTCTCTATTTTGCAACAAAAACCGACCGCTTTGTGCCCTTTATATATAGTTTTGGGAAAGGCTTTATGGTGGGGTTTTTATCATTTTCTTGTCGACCCCTTTTTCTTTTCTGTTTTTTTTTTAATTTTTATATTTTATACTAGTATAATATATGGGTATTGATTTGAGTATACTAATATATTATCTATATCTATATCTATATCTATATCTATCTATTTATCTATATACTATATTAAAAGTACGAAATCCTTTAGCGAAATCTTGTTCGCCTTTTTTTACCCTTTTAAAATAAAGTTTACACTAGACAAAATAGTTGTGTATCTATATACTATCTTGTATTTTAGGAATTTATTCCACGCTCGTTAGCATTAAAAATCTTATATTTATCCTCCTCGATTTGCGTGCACAGTCCGGACGTAATTCCGGAAAGCCTTTATGTAAATAGAAGAAATAATATTTTTTGGAATTTAAAAGTGATTTTTAGTTGACTTTGATCAACGTTTTGTATAAACGGACCCGGACCCGTGTTCTGACGGTGGGTCCGTAATATAATATGGGATCCAGGCGTATGCCCGAAATCGAATTCCGAGATCCATAGCCCGAGAAATGAATTTTTGACAAAAATTGAATTTCAGAAAAATCTATGGTTTTAAAGTATGTGCTTAATGCTTGATTTTGATGGTATCGGGCCCGTATTTTGGTTCCATATCCCGGTACATGTCAGTTATGATATATAAACCATGTCTGTGAAATTTGGTGAGAAACGAAATTTATATGACGTAATTCAGACCTTCGGTTGAGAAAATAGCAACTTTAAGAATTCTTGAAAATTTCATTAATTTTTTATGCTAAATCCGTAGTTTTAGGTGTTATTTTGGCGATTTGATCGCACTTTCAAGTCCGTATGATATTTTTAGACTGGTGTACATGTTTGGTTTAGAGCCCCGTGGGCTCGGGTTCCATTCGGGCGATACGCGAGTTGAGTTCAAATTCAACCAAGGCTGCTGGTGCACCAGATCTGGTGGGCCCGCACCTGAAAGCTCGCAAGTGCGAGCGACAACCTGCAGGTGCGACCCAGGCCTGGATTTAATATTCCGCATAAGCGGAAGCACGTTCGCAGGTGCGGCCCAAGCGACCCAGTTCCTTTCCGCTGAAGCGGACGCCCTATTCGCACGTGCGGATGCGCAGATGCGACCCAAGCACCACAGGTGCAAAGGTCGGGCAGTGAGTTAATTTAATTCGAACTCCAGCCATTTTCTTCTTATTTTCGAAAGGGTAGGAGACCTAGGGCGATTTCTCAAATGCATTTTCTTCCCCAAATCGTAGGTAAGTGTCTCTTCACTTGTTTCTTTCAATATTTTACTTCTTTTACAAGAATTCAACCTAGAATCTAGGAATTTCATGGTAGAAATTGGGGGGTTTGGGTAGAAATAGGGATTTTTGAAAAATTAGAATCTGGGCCTCAATTTGGGGTCGGATTTCGAAACTAATTACATATTCGGGCTCGGGGGTGAATGGGTAGACGAATTTTGGTCCGAACTTCAAGTTTTGACCAAGAGGGCCCGGGGTCGATTTTTGACTTTTTAGGAGAAAATTTGGAAAATCAGTAATTTTTCATTGAAGTCGATTCCTTTAGCGATAATTGATGGTATTAAACTAATTGTGACTAGATACGAGTGGGTTTGAGGTGAATTCTAGAGGAACGGCGGTACTTGAGCAGTGAGTGGCCTGCAAATCGAGACAAGTGTCGTGTCTAACTTTGGCTTGAGGGGATAGGTATTATGTTTTTATTTGCTACGTGTTTGGTTGTTGAATACGATGTATAGGTGAGGTGACAAGCATCTATGCGTTGTTGTTGAGTCATAGCATACGAGTGGAATTCTATCCTTTGTGAATCTTGCAGTTTTAAATCCTACTATCAATGCTTAGTGTTGTTATTAAAGATGCTGGTGACTTATATATGGATATACAAAGAGTTGATAACTTCTGAATATTGATAAAGTACCGGCTTATTTGTGAAACTTCTATTTATTCGTTGTTGGTGATATTGTGACTTGTGAGGAGGAGTGTAAAGCACGAAGGGTGATGCCGTGCATGCATTATTTATATTGTGAGGAAGAGTGTAAAGCACGAAGGGTGATGTCGTGCCATGTTTTATGAGTGTTAATGCACGAAGGCTGATGTCGTGCCATGATTTGTGAGTGATAAAGCACGAAGGGTGATGCCGTGTATATTATGAGAGGTTTAATGCACGAAGGGTAATGTCGTGCCGTTCTATTTATTTATTTGGTGAGGTTGAGAGTAAAACCACGAAGGGTAATGTCGTACAGTTTTCCTTTGTTGTTTTAATTGCTTAATTCATTTAAGGATTATTGTTTGAATTTTGTATTTTCATCATTCTCACTCCTAATATTGTAATTTCCCCACCGCATGTCCCCTTCCCATTATTTCTGCTTTATTGCTTCATTATTGTTGTTGCCTTTAGCATGATTACACTGTTCAGGTTATATGTGTGTGTCTTGTCCTAGCCTCGTCACTACTTAGCCGAGGTTAGGCTCGACACTTACCAGTTAATGGGGTCGGTTGTACTGATACTGCACTTTCTATGCAGATCCAGGTATTGGTCCGAGATGATTCTGAGATCATAGTTGACTTCTGCGCAGGAGACCCGAGGTAGATCTGCCGACGTCCGCAGATTCCTAGAGTCCCCTCCTATATGCTCATTTACTGTTTCCTTTAGTTCATAAACAGTCATACATTTCTTTTCTTTCAGCCAAATACTTGTAGTAAATTCTTAGTAGTCTATGAGTTGTGACTCCATATCATGGGTGGTTAGACATATAGATATCATATGCGCAGTGTTATTACGTAATTTTGTTTCTTTATTAAGTTCTATGTGTTGAATTGTAGTGGATTCTCCGTAAATTTCAAGATTTCTATGTTGTAACCCTTTAATGTTGGCTTGCCTAGCAAGTGCGGCGCTAGGCGCCATCACGATCCCGACGGTGGGAATTCGGATCGTGAGAATAGTCATTCAATTATTTTTCGAATATTTAAGACTTTAAAATCAACTACAAATCTTAATTATTAAATATTTCCTTATAAAAATAATTTTCTTATTTGAATTTGCACCACATAAAATTTTAGAAAATTTACCTTAAAACATTCGTTCCTTGTTTGAAGTTTGAGGCAGTGAGGCTTTGGAGTCTAAAGTAAGAGTTGCAAATTCACTTACTTAATTATTTCTTAATATTTAGCACCTCAACGAAAATTTCACTTACTTAATTATTTTCTTATTTAAATTACTATATATGAAGTCCTAATATTTAGGAATTTAAAAATCAATTAAAAATTTACCTTATACCTTTTCTTATTTATCTATATCTATCTATCTACTTACACTATAAAATGAAAGCACGAAGCCCTTTACCAAACTATCGTTAGCTCTTTTTACCCTTAAAAAACAATTTCACATTAGGCCAGATTGTCATTTATTAATTACTTTATCAATATTTAAGATTTTTAAAATCAACTAATAAAATTTTTCTTGTTTGAATTGTGTAAGAAATCCTAATATTTAGTACTTTCAAAAGGTAACTAAAATAAGATTTTCTAAATATGTATGAGATAACCTTCAAAAGATCATTATGTTTCACAAATAATTCTGTAGATAATAAACTTTTATTAGTGTTCAATTTGACTTGTGATTGTAGAATACCAATAATTAGAAATAATAAAGATAAAAAAGTATTTCTATGCATCCCTTTTATGTATTATTTATTGGGTATGCAGATGTTTGGTTTTTCTTTTTATTTTGTTTTCTAAATTATAATACCTTGAGTTTAAAAATATTGTTTAGTGTGAAATAAGTAACTAATTAAGATTTGAAGGATTACCACGTAAATATTCCAAGTCTTGGCTTACAATCATTATCGATTGAGGATTAACCCACGTAACTATAGTGTAGGGATCTTTTTCAATGTGTAAGGCTTTTAAAATCAATTTAAATTATATCTAATATAAATAATTTTTTATTTGAACAATATAACATAACTATAATTCCTTCTATTGTTACTTTGGAATGTGAATTATTATACTTCTTATGTTATGTTTGAACACAGTTTCCAACTCAAACAATATTTTGTCTCTTCGTCGACTTGTTGTGTAATTTTTGAAAATTACATTTAACAATTAAGAGAAATAACTAAGAAAATATTTTACCATTTGAAAATAATTAAACTTTTATTAGATATAATTATAATTATATTTAAATATTAAAAATAAGATGAGCTAATATTAAGAATTTGAATCGACAAAAACTAAATTATTTAGAACAGATAATTAAGTCTTTAAATTAGATAATTAGTAAAAGAATCAATTTCATTTTTTTTTTCAAATTCATCATATAAGTAAAATTATTTTTTCAAGTTGATAGACTAGGGTTCATAAATTTATTTCCATAAGCATAGTGTTGCTGTAAAGGATATATAAAAAATAGAGTTAAAGAAGTTATAATGTAGTATTACAAGTTAAATTGGTTGAAAAGCAATCTTGAAAGAGTTAGTGTATAATGCAACAGTAGAAGACGATATTATATATATATATATATATATATATCATATATTGTCATTAATTAGTTTTAGATTTTATATTGTCACTATACGCTTTTTTTTAAAAAGACCAATATATTCATTCTCAAATCTTAAAATAAAATAGCTATAATTATTAGCATCAACACAACATTCTCATTAAATAAAATAGCTATAATTACTAATATAATTAACGTAGCTGAATTGTTCGTTGCTGCAAGTTTAAAAGATATTTAATTATTTTAAATTCAACAATCGAGTCTATATCACAACATTATTGTTGTCATTTAAATGAATTTCGCATCAATTTTAATGTGCATTTGTATTTTACATAATTTATTCTTCTTGTATGTAATTTATAGTTTATTAACACGTGCGACACACGTACTCTAAAGCTAGTACTATATTAAAAGCACGAATGCCCTTAGCGAAATATCAATCATCAATATATTAAAAGCACGAAAATCCTTAGCGAAATGTCGTTTGCTTTTTTTACCCTTTTAAAATAGATTTCATACTAGATAAAATAGTCATTTTAATTATTTTCCTAATATTTAGGATTCCAAAATTAACTAAACCTATATTAACGTTTCCTTAATTAAATTTTATAAAGTATTAATAATTCAATCAATCACCATTCTCTTGAATTACCTTTTAATAATGCGTCAAATCATATTAACGTGCATACAATTAAAATAAAAACGTTTATAACTTAAAGAGGCCTAGTCTACATGTTACGACCCAATTTCCCCTCCGTTGGGTATCGTAATGGCTAAGTCTAATATTTACGAAAAATACAACAACAATAAATCTGACGTCTAAAAATTTCTGAAATAAAATTCTTTATACAATAAACAATCTTCCAAAACTCGGTAGTACAAGTCATAAGCTCTATTGAATTTTACTACAACTTCTAAATACAATTGTTCAGAAATAAATAAAAACAGTGTAAGAACAAAATAGGACAGTGACTCCGAAACCCGCGAACGATGTAACAGGTTTTACCTCGAGTCTCCACGACAGGATTTCGCGTTGCTAGCTAACGATCAACCGGCTACGCAATACCTAGATCTGAACAAAAATATGCAGAAGTGCAGTATGAGCACATCACAACGGTGCCCAGTAAGTATTAAGACTAACCTCGGTGAAGTAGTGACGAGGAATAGTCAAGACACTCACTGGTCTAATAAACTGAACAAGCATAAGTATAGGAACAACATAATATGCAATATGGCTAACAATACAGAAATTTCAATAAGAAAGGAGACAACAAGTATCAACGGAATACCATAAAAATAACACAGAATAGTGAATAGAACACAACCTAAATCCAGAATCACATATACAACAAGGACAAGTAATAACTTAGCAATTTCAACCGTTTTTACATCAGGTTTAGTCAACTCCACCAGGTACCGAACCTTGAACAATTCACTACTCACGGGTCTCAATACCAGAACCCTAACACTGGGAATCATGTGCCCTGATAACACCTCATAACCATACGGACGACTTACGTGCCCATAGAGCCACACTCACATAGAAGGCAAATACAACAAGGGTATCTATTCTCAACGATATCCAGAAAAAAATCCATTAGCCAATAAGAATGCTTAACTACGTGTATGCTTGTTCAAGTGTCCTTACATAGTTTCAAACCAACTAGAAAGCATAAGAAAAGAGACAGACAACACGTAGAATATTTCTTCACAACTTTCACAAGATAAAGTTCACACCAATAAGAGTAACACTACACAATTACAACAAGAATGCTCCCAGGCCAACACAAGACATCACAAATCAATCTCTGACATAGCCCACATTGTCTTGTCACATGTGCAATAGTAAAGTAAATGCCCGCCTTGTATCGCCACACGTGCATAATCATGTTCCCACCTTGTCACGCCACATGCGCAATCCATATATGATATATATATATATATCCCGCCTTGTCATGCCGCATGTGCAATATCAATAGTAATCACGGCACGACAGAAACCTCGTGCAAATCCCCATATTAACAACCGCACTACAGAAACCTCGTGCGTCATAATAACCATAATCGCACGACAGAAATTTCGTGTATCATAATAACCACAACCGCACAACAGAAACCCCGTGCATCACAATAACCACAACCACACGGCAGAAACCTCGTGCATCACCATAACAAGTACACAACAACAATGATAATAATACAAGATACGGTAAATAAATCAACTCAAGAACCTTCGATTACAAGATAAAGGTAAAACTAGTTAACAAGGAAGAACCCCAATAAGAAAAACTAGGCATGATAAGAACAACTCAACAAGGAAGAAAATAACATGTATAATAGCCCCACACTGTACGGTTCAACAACAAGAAAGCTAATACGAGTCCAATAATTCCAAATGAAGGTAAGTCCACTAAAGTATAGAACCATTAAGCTTCTTTTAAGTTTGGATAATTACGGGAGAGATATAGCCAATTCAACCAAAGGTAGGCAGCAAGAAGATCACTATAACCTCAATTAAAGGAGAATATTTACAAAAAGGGCTAATTATAACTTCAAATAGGGATAAACAGTTAGGGAGAATGCAACATGACAATGGAAGGGATAACAATCTCAATTAAAGTACATACGAATCAAATATTAATAAAAGTGAATCATGAAGCAAGTAAATTCTAATTAAGCAGGTAAAGGTGAAACTAGTAATCAGTGAACGTAATCATACAAGTACAACCACATATTCAATGAATACAAGAACCTAGACACCCTAAAAGGCCAATCTCCACCACATAAGTCTGAGAACGTACTCGTAACCTCACGTACACGGACTACAATTAACATAGAAGACTCAATCCTAATGGCAGTTCCCCCACACAAGGTTAGGCAAGATACTTACCTCAAAGAAGACAAAATGATACTCTAAATGAACTTCTCGGGTGAAATGACCTTCAAACGGCTCAAATATAACCAAAATAACTTCAAAGCACAAATAAAACTCATAAGAAACTATTCCGGATCATAAAGGCTCAATCTTTATCAAAATCTAGAAATCGATCCCAAAAGTTGACCCCGGGCCTGCACCTCGAAACCCGGCAAAATTTATAAAATCAGAACACCCATTCAATTATGAATCCAACCATACTAATTTCATCAAATTCCGATACCAAATTGATGTTCAAACCCAATTATTCTCTTTAGAAAATTTGTATATAAAACCTCCCAATTATCCAATCAAAACATGGATTAATTCAAAAAATGAACTTCTATAATCATATTAAAATACAAAAATTATACTTAGATACTTACCCCCATGAAAAGACGAGAATAACACCGCAAAAATTACCTCAATCTGTCATTTGCGCTTTTGCGGACCATTTTTCGCACCTGCGGCTCCGTAGATGCGTGCCCAACTTCGCATCTGCGAAGCACCAGCACCAACTCTCTTCTCCGACACTAAAATGAGCATAACTTCCTCATACGATATCCAAATTCGACGATTCTTTTTGCTATAGCTCCATAATTATGATACAAATCTAATGCTTCAATCAAAACAGAAATTGAAGCTCATTTGCTTAATGGGGTACCATTTATGCTTGAAGAAACGTCGTCGAAGCATAAAAAATGAGCGCAACACAACCCAAACCTATCCGCAACTCACCCGAGCCCCACGGGACCCCGTTCGAATATACCATTAAGTTCAATAATCTAACACGAACCTGCTAGAGGCCTCAAATCACATCAAACAATGACGAAATTATAAATCGCACCTTGAATCGAACTTATGAACTTCCGAATCTTCCAACTTCTAAAACTCGTGTCGCAACCTATCAAACCAATCCGGAATGACGTCAAATTTTGCAGGCAAGTCCCAATTGACATAATGGAGATGTTCTAACTCTCAGAATCGCATTCCAACCTTGGTATCACCAAAGTCAACAATTGGTCAAACCTCTCTACCTTCCAAACTTCAACTTTTCCAACTTTCGCCGAAATGCTTCAAATCACCCTACGGACCTCCAAATCCAAATCCAATTCCGGATGCACGCCTAAGTACAAAATCACCATACGAAGCTGTTGAGATCATCTAAAAACCCATTCTGGAGCCGCTTACATAAAATTTAAATTTCGGTCAACTCTACCGCTTAAACTTCCAAAACTTGAATCCTTCTTCTGATTTGGCTTCGAAACATCCGATAACTGAATTCAACCATACACACAGGTTGATATACATAATATGAAGTTTCTCAAGGCCACTTATGCCGCCGAACAGAACTTAAATTTTCAAAACGACTGGCTGTGTCACGACCCAAATTCCAAACCTCAGGGATCATGATGGCACCTAACACTACACTTGCTAGGTAAACCGATGTTAGAACTCGAATAATTTATTTCCTTAATTTATTACTTAAGCAAAAATAATTAACTTCCAAAGGGACTTAATTAAATAATTCCCAACAACAACAAAATAAAATAATAATAATAATAATAACCATTTAAATAAAACGGATCACGAACTAATTTTGTAAACAACTCTAAGACTACCCTAGGGTCTGGTGTCACAATCCACGAACTACTAAAGAATACTACAAATAATGGCTGAAAGAAATGGTGTAACTGTTGTGAATATACTAAAATAGTTTTATAAAAATAGGAGAAGACTCTCGGGATCTGCGAATGCCGGCAGATATACCTCGTGTCTCCGAATAAATAGATGGCTGCTCTAAAAATCTCTACTGTTGGCTAGTACATGGATCTGCACAAAAGAGTGCAGAGTGTAGTATCAGTACAACCGACCCCATGTACTTAGTAAGTGCCGAGCCTAACCTCGGCGAACTAGTGACGAGGCTAACGCGTAAGCTTTAACCAATATCATTTCACAATAAAACCAACCAGAATATAAATAAACACCGTAACGCTGTCAACCCAGCTCAGTCTTCATTTACTAAGATAAACTCAAGAGAACATCCAACATTTTTAACACACTTACAACAACAATTGGAAATGACTCAATGAAACCCAATAACTACGTGAACCTCAACAATTACGAAACAGTTTGACTGCATTTCTCACAACTTCCTCAATATTATCGAAATAAGACCACCAGGAACGTAAATATATATAATTCGTAAAAATAATACCAAACCTCACCGTTATACATATTACAAGGAGACCAGCTCAAACAACCAAAACTCTTTCCAAATAATCACAACAATAACTAACAACATATCAACAAGGCCAAATAGTCATAGAAGCAATAATGAACATATAACAATTAGGATAATAATCAATTAAGTTAGGAACGGGAAGGGGGAATCATGTTTAACAATTAATTTGGGTGGTGCATAGATACTCTTCACCACACCTATACACCACGCCCATGCATTTCTCATAGCAAACAAGTGGGGAGTCCTATTCCCTCAAGCCAAAGTTAGACCAAACATTTACCTCAATTCCGCAGGCCACTCACTGCTCAATTATCATTTTTCCTTTTTAATTCACCTCTAAATTGCTCGAATCTAATCACAATTAACTTAATATCATTAACTAATGCTAAAGGAACTAACTTTATTGAAAAATATAATTTTTCCTAAGTTTTCTAAAAAAAGTCAAAACCCGGCCCCGGGCCTGCTTGGTCCAATTCGGGGTTCGGACCAAATTACGTTTACTCATTCACCCACGAATCCAAATATGCTATTAGTTTTGAAATCCGACCTTAATTTGGTATAAAAATTCGATTTTTACAAAACTCCCTATTTCTACCCAAAACCTAGATTTTTACCATGAAAATCCTTTGTTTTTGCTTTAAAAGTGATACAAAATAGTAAGGAATTGAAAGAACAAGGTTTGAAATTGATTACTTATGAATTGGGGATGAAGATTTATGAAGAAAACTCCTTTTTAGGGCTGGAACTTCGAAAAATTGGGGAAGAAAGTGTTCTGCCCGGTTTTAATATGATATTTATAATAACTGGACAGGAGAACTGTGCGATCGCGGATAAAGAGGTGCGGTCGCACAGGGTAAGGCACAATTGAGTTGTGCGATCGCAGGAGGGACTGTGCAATCGCACAGGGTAGGGGGCATGGGCAGTGCGATCGTGGGAGGGTCTGTGCAATCACACAATACAAATTTTGGGCCCCCTGAGCTTGCACTGTGCGATCGCGGATAAGGCCTTGCGATCGCACAGGGTTCCAAACAGGCCTTCTAAATTTACTCTGTGCTATCGCGGACTTTCCTATGCGCTCGCACAGAGCAATTACCTGGACATAAGAAAAATTAAAACCAGCAATTACTTCAACTGCAAAAACATCCCGTGGCCTACCCGAAACTCACCCGAGCCCTCGGGGCTCCAAACAAAACATGCACGCAAGTCTAAAAATATCATACGGACTCGCTCGTGCGATAAACACTTAAAAAACATGTAAATCTATGAATTAAACCTCAAAACTCATCATTTTCATCAGAAACTCTTAAGGTTTATAGTTTCTCAACCGGATGTCTGAATCACGTCAAACGAACTTCGTTTCTCACCAAATTTCACAGTTAACCTCTAAATATCATAACAAAGCTGTACCGGGCTCCTGAACCAAAATACGGGCCCGATACCAATGATTTTTTTAGCATTATTTCTTTTCTTTAATTCACAAACATTTCAGCAAAACAATTTCTTTCAAAAATTAATTTCTAAGGCTTGGGACCTCGGAATTCGTTTCCGGGCATACGCCCGAGTCCCATATTTTACTGCGGACCTCCCGAGATTGTCGGAACACAGATCCGAGTCCGTTTACTCAAAATGTTGACCAAAGTCAACTTTTATCAAATTTAAATTCTAAAAATCACTATTTCTTATATTTCCACATAAAAGCTTTCCGGTTTCACGCCCGTACTGTGCACGCAAATCGGGGTATTTAATTTTAGTCTTTTTATGGCTATTAAGCATGGAACAAAGTCTAATTTTATAAAATGACCCCTTGGGTCATCACAATCTCCACCTCTAAAACACACGTTCGTCCTCGAACGGACATAGAAATTTACCTGAAGTGGCGAACAAGTGTGGGTATCTACTCTGCATGTCTGACTCAGACTCCCAAGTAGCTTACTTGACGAGCTGGCCTCTCCATTGCACTCGAACTGAAGGAAAACTCTTAGATCTCAATTGGCGAACCTGCCGGTCTAAAATAGCTACCGGCAATATTCATTATTTAACTTGTAACACGAAGCACCTTAGTGAAATGTCATTCGCCTTTTTTACCCTTTTAAAATAGAGTTCACATCGGACAAAGTAGTCATTTAATTACATTCCTAATAAATGGTACTTTAAATCAACTAAAATTTTATTTAATATATTTTTCCTTATTTGAACTATGTAAAAAATACTAATATTTAAAACTTTAAAATTAATTAATTAAGATTTTACCTTTTATACTAACATCAAAATCATAAAAGATCACGATGCAAAGGAAAACTATTTTGTATTTTGATCACCATTAAACTTGTATCTAAGTAATACATTTTAATGATCAAAATACTCTTTCTCACTCAAGTCCGATAGGTTTGGTTACAATTTGTTTGGATGATTGTTACATGTCGTTTAATAATGTATTATATTGTATTGTTTAATGAATACAACTATAGGCATATAAATTTTATTAAAATTAAATTCATAGAAGAATTTGGACTATATTTTAAAATTTCAAGATATATCAATTCAAATAAATTTATTAGGCTAATATAATTGGATTAATTTATAAGCCTAATATATATGTATTAAGTAAATAAGTCTTAATCCATTGGGCTAGTCCATTTAATTGGGCTAAAGTGATGAACCCACTTCATTAGGCCCAAGATTTCATCTTCCTAGAGGCCCAGCTTGGTGCCACATGTCAAATGACGTGGCGCGCTAAGTCAAATGAAAGAGCCAATAGAATCATGCCACGTGTCAAAATGACAAAGAATGCCAAGTCACATTAAAATGCAAATGAAATCGCGCCACGTGTGCAAGTGACATGTTCTGGTCAGTCAAATGCGGCCATGTCACTCTTCAATTTGATTGGTCAGAAAGAGTTTGTTCTTATCACAACTCCTCCCTTCCACAACTATAAATAGGGGTCTTCATAATTCATAAAAGAGACCAGAAGTTATAACAAGAAGCAAGAGAGAGCTCGTGGCAAATGCCTCAAATTTCTCTATAAGTTTCAAGCTTCAAGCAATCAAGTTCAAGCTCAAGAACGAAGAACAAATCAAGGTCGAGTTCAAGCAATCAAGCTCAAGTTCAAGAACAATATCATCGTTCGTGGCAACAACTACATATTCAAGATCAAGCTCAAAGGACCTTGAATTTATTTATTGTTAAGAATAAGAATAAGAGGATTCATAGAGATTGTAACACTCAAATGTTCGAAAGTAAAATACTACGACTGTTGTGATATTTTTCGGTCTCGATTATTTTTTCCTGACGCAAATTTATTGTCTACAAATTCTAGCACACCCAGTGGGACAATCTCTACCTCTCATCCCAACTTTTCAATCACCAAAGTTTAAGAACAACGAAATGGCTTCCAAGAAAACCAACTCCAGTTCAACTTCCGCCGAGGCTGCTAATTCCAGGTTCTATGCTAGTGTGGAAAACATACTCGAAGTTGCCTTTGGAAGCTGTGGACCAGTTACGAGGAGCAAAGCAAGCTCGTTAGGACAACAAGCACCCCAAGAGCCATCCGCATATACCCCTATTTTCGGATCTTCATCCTCAAAAGAGCAAGATATTCCACAAACGCACTTGAAGGAGGAAGCGGAGTTGCAAAAAAGATCAAGAAAACTCTTGCTATGCTTGACCTCTCCGGATCCAAGCATTATGATGTGAAGGAATATGATGATGCTTCAAGTGATGGATCATCCCCGCTTACACCACATAACATGAGCCAATCAAGGATCAATCTGTGTGACAATCCATGCTACTCTCCATCGTCCACAATAATCATGCAAGCCATGGGTGACAAACACTTCATCTGTGAAGGAGCAGTTGGCAAACTTGATGGAAGCAATCGCTGGCTTGACCAAATGCATGCAAAATCAAGATGCTAGAATTGACAAGCTAACAGAAAGTGGGAATCTTGATGGAAGAAGAATCCACCCATGCACCTAGCAAACTCCCAGAAGTTCAATAGATTGATCCTCCCCCATGACAAGTTGCATCCACTAAGGAAATTCCAGTCTCTTCAGAAGGAATAATTCCAATCAATCAACTAAAGGAGTTCATTGAAGGGATTACAAAAAGCAAATATGAAGTCGCTTCCAAGTCCTCCTTTACCTACGCAAAGCCGTACACTTCAAGGATCGATATGTTGAAGATGTCTGCTGGCTATCAACCTCCAAAATTTCAACAGTTTGATGGAAAAGGCTATCCAAAGCAATATGTGGCGCACTTCTTTGAGACATGCAACAATGTTGAGACTTATGGAGATTACCTCGTCATGCAGTTCGTCCGCTCATTAAAAGAAAATACTTTTGATTGGTACACGGACCTCGAGGCCGGATCTATTGATATCTGGGATCAACTTGAGCAAGAGTTACTCAATCACTTTTATAGCACGAGACGTACTGTTAGTATGATAGAACTCACAAATACTCGTCAACGGAAGAGTGAACCAGTTATCGACTTTATCAATCGTTTTCAAGCCTCAACTGTAAAGACAGGCTTAGTGAAGCTTCTGGCATAGAGATATGCGTCTAAGGTATGCATTGGGTACTGCGCTACATCTTGCAAGGTATCAATCCTAGCACATTTGAAGAACTTGAAACTCGTGCCCATAACATGGAGTTGAGCATGGACTCCGCTAGAAATGAAAGGCTACGCATCTATGAACCTCACACAGGTAACAACAAGCAAGAAGTCATAAAATGGAGCAAGTTTGTACCAAGATCTGAAAATAAAGAAGCTATGAATGTCAACACATTACCTGTGAAGTTCACGACGAAGGTAAGCAAGAAGCAGAGTATAAAAGCCACTTCGTTTCAAGATAAGACAAGTGGAAAGTTGACTCTAAAAGATGCAAGAGAAAGAGTACCCATTTCTGGATTCTGATGTGCCAGCTTTTTTTGAAGAACTCCTCGAGTTAAATCTCATTGAGCTTCCGGAGATGAAGTGACCGAATGAAGCTGGGAAAATCAATGACCCAAATTACTGCAAATATCATCGACTTGTGAGCCACCCTCTGGAGAAGTGCTTTGTCTTCAAGGACAAAGTTATGGACTTGGCTCGTGATAAGAAGATCGTGCTTGAAGATGAGAAAGCAAGTGCAAACCAAGTCTCAATCATATTTGGCTCATTCATTCCAGACGAATTATGTAGTTCTAAAGAAAGTAAAGATGAAGAATTACTGGAGAACTACAAAGTTGAAGACGGTCAACCTGAAGATGATGAATGTTGGACGTTGGTGACTCTTCGTAGGCTCCATAAAAGGAGCCCACGAAAAGGATCAACAGAACAACTAACAAGGAAAATTATGGTGAAAAGGCCTAGGAGATGGAATCCAGTTAAGCATGAAAAGAAAGCGAAAGTGGAGGTGCATCACCCACAAAAGCCACGACATTCGGTGACCTTGGAGGAGTTTTTATCAAGTTGGTTTCACACGAAGATTTCCCATGGGAGTATTGATGCCTCTTGTTGCCATACTGAAGGAGGGAAAGAAAAGAGTGATGACCTACCATTGGCACCATCTTCGAAAAAGCTTATCGATTCCACTCCTCAAGAAGTTAATGCTTGTGAGGAAAAAGTCACATTCATAAATGACGACCTTCTGCTAGGTAACACTCCTCATAACCGCCCATTATACCTAGTTGTCTATATGCGTGATGAAAGGGTAAATCGATTTTTCGTTGATGGAGGATCCTCAGTGAAGATTTTTCCAATTCGCACTGTGAAAGAACTTGGTATTCCCATGAACGAACTCTCAGAAAGTCGTGTGATGATGATCTAAGGATTCAACCAAGGGGGGCAAAGAGCCATAGGCGGATCAGGATGGGAATCACTATTGAAGATATGCAATCAAGTGCATGGATGCATGTGATCGATACGAAGACTTCATACAAAGTCTTGCTTGGAAGGCCTTGGATACATGAGAATAAAGTAGTTCCATCTACCTACCATCAATGTTTAAAATACTACGAGGGTGAAGTCGAGAAGTGGATAATTTCTGATGATGAGCCATTCACCGAAACAGAGTCACACTTCAGCGATGCAAAGTTCTACTTGAAGAACCGTATTGTGAAGGAGCTAAAAGTTGATGACGGCATAAAATCCAAGAATGACGAGCCCATAACTAAAAGAGATGAGGTGACTATTGGTAAAGCCAAAGTTGTTACTAAGGAGGTTACACGCCAACGCAAATAAATCTCATAGAGGGAATATTGCGTCTCATGGAAAGAAAGTAAGTCCCGCGCTCTAATATGTCCCTAAAAGGAAGAAAGGCGAGGGCAAATCATCTAATCTCCAAACTAACACACTAAAGGAGTTAACTCTTCCGGTAAAACGAATTGAGGCAGTAAAGTTGTCCTCAAATCCACATGCAGGGTTTGTGGCCCAAAATAATTTGCAGAATGTGGCACTCCCTACAAAGAGAACAAATGAAGGTTTTGATCCTAACGCTTACAAGCTATTTGCAAAAGCTGGATACAATCCCAATGAGCCGTCAAAGTTAGGGAAGCTCCCATCAGAAGCTGCAACGAGGCAACCACGTGAAGGTTTGGGATACAAGCAACCGTCACCAGTGCACATCTCCATCAGAAGGGCGAGTAGCAATTACATCACTGTAGAAGATGAATCTGCCGCTTCTAACAGGCCTTCTGTCTTTGACCGACTTGGAAAACCAACTGTGAGAACTTCCGTATTTGATAGATTGGGTCCATTAAAGAAGGGGAATAAGTTCCAGAGAAATTATCGAAATACAAGAACACCCTCTTCACCCAAAATTCAGAATATCTCTAAAGATTTCCCAAGTTCGGTCCCTTCTAGAATGAAGCGACAAACAAAAGTCATGGTTTCGTGTGATGAAGTACTGAAGATAAAGCCATATACTGTGGTCTACACTAAGGAACGTGACGAAGATGAAGAAAGTGTGGGTTCTTCGTATCATGTTACTGTATCAAGGCGAGAATGGTGTTCCATCTTCAATGGAGGATAATGCAGAATTCGAGGATGTTTCACCGTGTTATCGCATATCCTTCAAGGATGGGGGCCCTCAAGAAGATGAAGATGCGAAAGATGCTCCACCTAAACTTGAAGAAGGAGTGAAGACGACAGTTGATGCCTTAAAGAAAGTTAACCTTGGCACCGATGAAGAACCAAGACCCACCTACCTTAGTGCTTTATTAGAAGTTGATGAAGAGAGCACTTATATTGAGTTACTCAAGGAGTACATGGATGTATTTGCTTGGAGCTACAAAGAGATGCCTGGCTTGGACCCTAAAGTGGCAGTCCATCACCTTGAGATCAAGAATGGCGCTCGTCCTGTTAAGCAAGCTCAAAGGCACTTTAGACCGGAGGTTCCCCTGATTAAAACCAAAGTTAACAAACTCATTAAAGCTGAATTTATTCGGGAAGTCAAATACCCAACATGGGTTTCAAGTATTGTCCATGTAAGGAAGAAGAATAGCCAGATTCGAGTATGTGTTGACTTCAGGGCTCTCAACAATTCGTATCTCAAAGATGAATTCCCACTTCCTATTCCATAGTTGATGATCGATGCTACTACTGGTTACGAGG
Organism: Nicotiana knightiana; assembly: GCA_005239525.1. Taxonomy (NCBI): domain Eukaryota; kingdom Viridiplantae; phylum Streptophyta; class Magnoliopsida; order Solanales; family Solanaceae; genus Nicotiana; species Nicotiana knightiana. The sequence continues at coordinate 77,776 of ML396971.1, forward strand.
CAATATCTTTCATGGACGGTTCGTCGGGCTATAACCAAATTTGCATGGAACTAAAGATGAAGAGCTTACTGCATTCCGTACCCCAAAGGGTATTTATTGTTACAAGGTAATACCTTTTGGCTTGAAGAACGCTGGTGCTACTTACCAAAGGGCTATGCAGAATATTTTCGACAATCTTCTCCACAAGAATGTCGAATGCTATGTTGACGACTTGGTGGAAAAATCAAGAGAGAAGGGTGACCACTTTAAAGACTTGAGAATGGTATTCGAGTTGCTCCAGAGGTACTAACTTAGGATGAACCCATTGAAATGTGACTTTGGAGTTACTTCTGGAAAGTTCCTTGGTTTCATTGTCCGACATCGAGGGATCGAAATTGATCAAGCCAAAGTGGATGCCATTTTGAAAATGCTTGAGCCTCGGGATATTCATGAAATGAAAAGTCTGTAAGGAAAGCTAGCATACCTTAGAAGATTCATCTCGAACCTAGCTGGGAGGTGCCAGCCATTTAGTCGCCTCATGAAAAAAGACGTTCCTTTCAAGTGGGACCAATCTTGTAGCAATGCCTTCGGAAGAATCAAAACCTACTTGATGAAGCCCCCAGTTTTAGCAGCTCCTATACCTGGAAATCCATTGATACTATACATTGCGGCGCAAGAAAAGTCTGTTGGAGCACTGTTGGCCCAAGAAAATAGTGAGGGGAAAGAAAATTCTCTTTACTACTTGAGCAGGATGATGACACCAAATGAGCGGAATTATTCGCCAATTGAAAAGTTGTGTTTGGCACTAGTCTTCTCAATTCAAAAGTTGAAGCACTACTTCAAGCTCATGTTGTCCGTCTTGTTTCAAAAGCAAATCCCATCAAGTTCGTGATGTCAAATCCTGTCCTTAGTGATCAACTAGCAATGTGGTACCTCCAGTTTCAATAGTTTGAAATCGTATACATCCCTCAAAAGGCTGTAAAAGGACAAGCATCGGCAAGGTGGATTCTTGCCCTACTCCTTCACTTGACACAACTCTGTTCCAACAATGTTGTTGAGTTTCAAGCATTAATACTTGGGATTGAAATGACCATTGATATGAAGAAATTGATGTTGCAAGTCTTTGGTGATTTCCAGTTGGTGGTCAATCAGCTTTTGGGTAGCTATGAGGTTAAGAAGCCTGGAATACGCCCATATCATGATTACGCTAAAAAGTTAATGGGGTGGCTCGGTGATGTGACTATTCAGTATGTGTGAAGGAAAGAAAATAAAAAGGTTGATGCTTTAGCTGCCCTAGATTCATCATTAACCCTGCCTGATCAAGTGCAAGTTACTGCCTGCCAAAAATAGGTAGTACCGTCGCCAAATGAGGCTGAAGGTGAAGAAAATGAACTCAAGCATCTTGTCGCTGTTTCTGAAGTTGAGAAAGAAGAATGGCGACAACCCATTTATGGGATACTTCCAGAAAATCCGAGGAGAAGGACTGAAATCCGTCGTCGTGCACCTTGCTTCCTTTACTACAAAGATACTCCATACAGAAGGTCGTTCGAGGGAATACTCTTGCGATGCTTAGGGAAGAAGAAGCACTCCAAGATTTGCAAGAGGCACATTATCGGGTATGTGGGTCACACCAGTCTGGACCAAAGCTCCACTTCCATATAAAAAGGATAGGATATTATTGGCCAATGATGGTAAAAAATTTCTTGGACTACGCTCGAAGATGCAAGGCTTGTCAATTCCATGCGAATTTTATTCATCAACCTCCTGAAGTGTTGCACCCGACTGTTGCATCCTGGCCGTTTGACGCTTGGGGATTGGATGTTGTTGGACCACTGCCAAAGTCCTCTGGTGGGTACCTATACATCTTAGCTGCAACTGACTACTTCTCAACATAATCTATCGCTTTGGCATTCCTCGTTACATGATAACAGATAATGGAAAGCCATTCGATAACAGATTGATGAAAAAGATTTGTGATCTCTTTGGCTTCGAGCAACGTAACTCTTCAATGTACAATGATGTCGCCAATGGTCTAGCTGAGGCATTCAACAAAACTCTATGCAACTTGCTGAAGAAAGTCATCTCCAAATCCAAACAAGATTGGAATGAACGTATGGAAGAAGCTCTATGAGCATATAGGACGACTTACCACACTCCAACACAAGCAACTCCGTATTCACTCGTTTATGGAGTCGAAGTCGTCTTGCCACTTGAGCATCAAATACCTTCATTACGACTGGTTATTCAAGAAGGGATCACTGATGAAGAAAATTCTCGACTTCCATTAGCAGAGTTGGAGGCTCTTGATGAGAAGAGGTTGGAAGCTCAACAGATTTTTGAATGTTATCAAGCTCGATTGTCTTGCGCCTTCAATAAAAGAGTTTGCCTGAGGTCTTTTCGGGTAGGAGATCAAGTCCTTGCCGTAAGAAGACCCATTATTACTTCTCATAAACCTATAGGGAAGTTCACTTCAAAATGGGATGGGTCATATGTCGTGCAAGAAGCTTATTCAAGTGGGGCTTACAGGCTAGTTGATGCAGATGGCATGAGAATCGACCCTATCAATGGCAAGTTTTTGAAGAAGTATTATCCTTGAAATTTCAACGCTCCTTGACGCATGATCCTAAACTGCATGTTCCTATACTCCTGGCCCCCATGAGTCTAAACTGTGTACAGCCCACCACCAAAAAAAAAAGAAAAAAAAAGTCTGCTAAGTTGAAAATCTCGAAAGAGGCAGCCTAGAAAAAAGTTAGGACATAATAATTAAAAAAACCAAGAGAGTCCGCTAGGTTGAAAAAATCTCGAAAGAGGCGGCCTAGGCAAAAGTTAGGACATAAAAAAAAAAAATTCTACCCATTCTGAACTACAGTATGACTTGATCCTCTTCACCGAGGTACGTAGGCAGCTTAAAATTTCATTCTGAGTTCAGTCGCATAAGTCCAAAAGATACATAATCCCCCAATCGTTTTCCGAATGAAGTACGATGGAATGTAATCCATCCAATCGACACTTGAAAATCGAGCTGAGATACTATTCTTCTATTAAAATTTGGATCGCATTAGATTTAAGGGGGCAAGACAATATGGTAAATTGGTGTCTTCAATAAAATGGTTAATCTCTTTTAGGAGGTCGTCAAGCATTTGCATTGAAGTCTGGGGATTCACTATGCCCTCATGTTCGCCACACTTTTAAGTTTTTTTGGTGAGTCTGCACGACGTTTCAAATTTAGTGAGACTTGAACCTAAGATATTTGGTGAGAATGAAGCTCTTGAATTTTAATTTTTGGTAATTAAAAAAAGGTCTTGCGATCTCGAGGCTTCCACATCAAGATACAAAATTTTCGGTGAAGTCGCGCAAATTTGAAACTATTAATGTGTCGAATTTAAAGTTAGATTCAAAATAATATGTGGAACGATTCTCAACGTGCTTGATTCCAAATTTTTGATATGTCTCAGATGTTGAAGTCTAGTTCATGAAATCAAACGGTTCGTAATTTCGACATTCCTACATCAAGATATGATTTTTTTGGTGAGACTGCACAAATTTGAAATCGTCGCCGCGTTAGAATTTAATATTGATTTCGAAATATTATCTGAAACTATCCTTAAAGCATTAAATTTTTCATTTTGGATATATTATAGATTTGGAAGTTAAGTTTCCAATAAATCAAACGGTTTGTGATTTAGACATTCCTACATCAAGATATAAATTTTTTGGTGAAACTGCACAAATCTTAAACTATCAACGTGTCAGAATTTAAAGTTAGTTTCAAAATAATATCTGGGATGATTCTCAAAGTGTTTGATTCCGAATTTTGGATATGTCTTAAATTGTGAAGTCTAGTTTCCATAAAATTAAACGTTTCATAATTTTGACTTTTCTACACCAAGATATATTTTTTTTTGGTGAGACTAAGCATATCTAAATTTTTCTACGTGGTGAAATCTAAAGTTGGTTTCAAAATATTATCTTGGTCGATTGTGAAGGTGTTTGATTCTAAGTTTTGGATAAGTTATATATATATTGAAAATGGTTCATTATTTGGACTCTTCCACGACAAGATATGAATCTTTCATTACAAACGCGTAAAGCTGAAAATTATGCGACTAATATAAAAGTCGGACAATGTAAAGCAAAAGAGAAGCTGAAATATTTAAGCCCTCGAAGTCTCCAAGTTGAAATCTTCTAGCCCGTTGGTCTTCAAGTTGAAGTCTTCACGTTCTCCACTCGTCAAGTTGAAATATTTAAGCCTCCAAGTCTCTAAGTTGAAGTCTTCAAGTCCGTCGGTCTTCAAGTTTCAGTCTTCAAATTCGCCGGTCTTAAAGTTGAAATATTTAAGCCCTCCAAGTCTCCAAGTTGAAGTTTACAAGTCCGCCGGTCTTCAAGTTTCAGTCTTTAAATTCGCCGATCTTAAAGTTGAATTGTTTAAGCCCTCCAAATCTTCGAGTTGAAGTTTGCAAAGTCTACCAAATCTTTAAAGTTTTCCAAGTGTTCAAGTTAGTGTCATCAAGTCGATATCGACTTCGAGTTGAAGCTTTATAATTTTCCAATCTTAAGGTGGACATATGAGTCCCTTTTCACCTTAAGTTGGTCTCTTCGTGGGTTTGTCCTTAAAAGGAAACTATAACTTTCCAATCTTAAGGTGGACATATAAATCCCTTTGCACCTTAAGTTGGCCTCTTCGTGGGTTTGTCCTTAAAAGGAACTATAACTTTCCAATCTTAAGGTGGACATATGAGTCCCTTTGCACCTTAAATTGGCCTCTCCGATAGTGGGGTCATTTTGAGAGTAGTATCTCCGGTAGTCGAGCCACAATGACAGTAATCTCTCCGATAGTCGGGTCACATTGAGAGTAATCTCTCTGGTAGTCGGGCCACATTGAGAGTAATCTATTCGATAGTCGGGTCATTTTGAGAGTAATCTCTTCGGTAGTCGAGCCACATTGAGAGTAATCTCTCCGGTAGTCGGGTCATGAGAGTAATCCGATATTCGGGCAAGGATGAGTACCCATCCCCTCACACCCGAAGATTGTCTTCTTCATGCATTTATCATCTCGTTAAACAAGAATACATCCTTCTTGTTTGACCTACAAAAAAAAAAAAGACAACAAAAGGAGAAAAGAACAAGAAAAGAAGAAGAAATTACCTTTGCGTTAAAGCTTTCGAATCCACAAAAAAAAAAATAGACTCAAGTGGCTTGCAAATACTGCAAATTGATGCTCAACAATATGAGCATAAGGTTTATATAGATACTTCAAGGAGGCTATGGGAAAGAAAAATCCGATGTAGAACACAATTATTTCTTCTAATTCGAAGTGATTACGCTGTAAGGCAAGGAAAGATTTTCTAATCCTATTTGGAGGTGTACAATTTGCGGTAAAAATACCAAAGTGATAAAGGGGCCGTGATTAATGTCCTAAGCCTACAGGAATTGAAAAGCTTTGTACCGCGATAAAAGGAAATGCTTACGTAGAATATTTGTTATTATATAAACTCAAGGTGATTAGGACATATACAAGGAAAGTGCTTCAATATTCAGAATGTGTTCTACTATTACGTGGTTGCCTTGGAAGACAAAAACACAAGAAAAGTCCAAAGAAAAGATCTTTTGCACTTGGCAATCACTGTTTGTACTTAAAAAGGATTTCAATATCTATGCAAATCCTAATATTGCTAAAGATATCTATGGCAGTTATATATCTATGCAAATCCTATTTTTTGTTGGCAGTATGCACGTTAAAAGATCCATGCAAACATAATTTCATTATTTCAACATGTTCATAGTCATGACAAGCTAGAAAATATCATTTTGTTTTATAGAAAAAGAGAGTGGTTATTTTACGGTTACTTCATTCTTTGAGCTTCGATAAATCTACACCTCGATAAACCTTGAAGTAGGATGCATTTGTAGGCATATAAATTTTATTAAAATTTAATTCATAGAAGAATTTGGACTATATTTTAAAATTCAAGATATATTAGTTCAAATAAATTTATTGGACTAATATAATTGGATTAATTGATAAGCCCAATATATATGGATTAAATAAATAAGCATTAATCCATTGGGCTAGTCCATTTAATTGGGCTAAGTGATGAACCCACTTCATTAGACCCAAGATGTCATCTTTCTAGAGGCCCAATTTGGTGTCACGTGTCAAATGACGTGGCGCGCCAAGTCAAATGAAAGAGCCAATAGAATCGTGCCACGTTTCAAAATGACAAAGCATGCCAAGTCACATTAAAAGACCAATGAAATCGCGCCTGTGCAAGTGACATGTTCTGATCAGTCAAATGCGGCCATGTTACTCTTCAATCTGATTGGTCGGAAAGAGTTTGTTCTTATCACAACTCCTCCCTTCCACAACTATAAATAGGGGTCTTCATAACCCAGAAAAGAGACCAGAAGTTATAACCAAGAGAGAGCTCGTGGATCAAACGCCTCAAATTTCTCTACAAGTTTCAAGCAATCAAGTTCATGTTCAAGAAATCAAGTTCAAGCTCAAGAACGAAGAACAAATCAAGGTCAAGTTCAAGCAATCAAGCTCAAGCTCAAGAACACGATCATCGTTCGTGGCAACTACTACATATTCAAGATCAAGCTCAAAGGCCCTTGAATTTATTTACGGTTGAAAAGAAGAATCAGAGAATTCATAGAGATTGTAAAACTCAAATATTCGAAAGTAAAATACTACGATTGTTGCGATATTTTTCGGTCTCAATTATTTTTTTCTGACGCAAATTTATTGTCTACAACAACGTTTTAATAGATTGTATCATTTACCATCATTTCATGATGCCACACACCAACAATATGAAGAATAAACCTGCAACATTACCAATAAAAATAGGATACAAAGTAGAATTATTATATAAAAAATCAGGATAAAATATGATTATTTAATAATAAGGAAGGGCAAGATGAGAGAAATACAAGGTAACGACGCCACCACATCAAATTCATCATTTCATAAAGTGACATTTTTCGTCGTTACGTAACAATGCATTTAACGATACGATACAATAAAATTTAAGTAACAATCAAAATAAATATTATATTTAAAGTAACAATACAATATAATACAATGGTAACAACCATCCAAACAAGATGTTACTTGCCGTTTCTTTTCTACTTTGTTTTGCCTTTTGTTTTGATTGTGATTCAAGCCTTGTTCGTTGTTATCTTTCTTTTTTCTTGCTTTCTTTATTTGTTTTGTTAGTAGTTTTAATCCCATAATCCCATGTAACTATAATATGGTTGATGAAACATAAATCTATTAATTTTGAATTACATAATTGAATATTATTTGTTGGTTACATTGCATTGAAATATTTTTTTATTAAATCTTTCAAGTTCTATGTTTGATGGAACTTATCAATTATAACTCACATATTCTTGATTGGAGGGTTTGTGAGTACTCATTTATGCCATGAATGTGAAATCCGACAAGGTTTGTTTTACTTTGAAAAAAGTATTATAAATAAACGGAGGTATTCAATTTCATCTGATGAACATAGATCTTCTTAATTAGCTCAGTCTTCCAGTATGCTCAGATGTTCTTTACGAATAGTTCAATCATATAATACTCTCTTTTGTTTGTTGATTACAATAACTTAGTTTGTTCCAGGATGTTTGGGCAAAGAATTCGAGCCGGCTCGAGGCTCTAACACCTAATTAGGGTAGAAAAACTCTAATTTTCGGTGTTTCACTCTAAATGTGAATACAGAAAACACACATTTACATAACTACACAAATACAAAGGTTACACACTCTTTGGCCATTGAAAATTTTTAGAAGGATGCAACAGTTAAACAAATTCGAAAATTTATCTTCGATTCCCACTTCTTTTGGCCACTGCTTTCTCTTTAAAATTTATATCTGTCATATTTCATAATGGATAAAACTGTACTCATTATTAGTGCTTAAATTTATGAAAAATATTTAGCTAGTGTTTGTATATAGCTTTGATTGAAATTTTAAAAAAAGATTTTTTGTTGTGTTAAAAAATAATTTTAAAAAGTTGAAGTTGTGTGAGTGGAAGGAAAATTTTCACCCAAAAACTGATTTAGGCAATTTTTGAAAACTTAAAAATTTTTGATTTTTTTTTCCAAAACATGATCATATTTTATAAATAGATAATGTTTTCAATTTATTTTTGAAAAAATGAAGTCAAAATCTATGGCCAAATTTTCTCTCTTTTACATGTTAAACTTACTAACCAAATTAGTGTTGCTTCCTTACGATCATGTCTTTTGCATGTTAATTTCCATTTCAATTTACTGATAGGTTTGCCTTTAATCTTTACTTTATAAGTCAAATAATTTTTTTAAAATAATAATTAACCAATTTTATTGAAATATATACTCATTGATATGAGGTACACGCGCAATGTGTGTATCCTAAGACTAGTACTTATTAAAAATATATGTAATATTCTTTACATATAATAATGGTATATAAAATATAATATTGAAAAATTAATAGTCTATACGGATCAGATGGGACAAAACTGTGAGATTATTTTGAATTTTAAGGGATTATTTTCAGGGTTTGCTTGATTAGGTGTTTTCACCGTAAGCTATGACAGTATAAGGCAAGACAAAATCATGGCGGTAGTAGAAATAAGGCTCTGGCCTTTCTTGTCACGATCCAATTTCATTATAGGCCATGATGGCGTTCAATAATGTTGCTAGGCAAGCTAACAATGATCAATCTAGTGGTTTCCACTTTTAGTATGTTTGCTAAGTGAATAACATTCCTCATTGATAAATTTTTTTAGAAATCTACAAATGTAAAATAATTAAACAAAACCAACTGAGTGCAAATCGAAGTCATAAGAATAAATCCAAAAGCATAAGTCTACTAGTGTGTGCCAAGACCTGGTGTCACAAGTAAGTGGGCTACTAGTAGAATATACAAAAGAATACTAGTCTACTGTATGAAAGGAAAATAGACAAAAATGAAACAAAAAGAAGACTACAGTTGTTGCAGAACGGCTCGGAAAGCAGCTCATCGTGAAGTCTCTAAGTGCAAGTCAAGCGTGCGCGCCAGACTGATAACCAAATGCACCTGTCTCATATCCTGCACATTCAAGTGCAGAAGTGTAGCGTGAGTACATAAATAACATGTACCCAGTAAGTATCTAGTCTAACCTCGAAGAAGTAGTGACGAGGGGTCGACTTAAACACTCACTACGAACCAACAATATAAAAATATAAAGTTCTAAGTAAACATGGATTACACAATAATAATAGAACTCAAAGCAGAGAATAATTAAACAATTCTCTCGTTCAAGTAAGAACAAGGTCATTTCTTTTATCTAAACCTTTCGACTTTCAAGTCTGTTGTAACGATCCGACCAGCCGTTTTGAGTATTTACACTTTGCTTGATAGTTCGCGGGCGTGAGTAGCTCCGTGTGATTTATTATGACTTATGTGAATCATCGATTTTGGTTTTCAGGTTATTCGGAATCGGTTTGGAAGAATAAATTTCATGGTTGAGGCTTTGAGTTGAAAGAGTTGACCGAGTTTGACTTTTTGAGAATTTGACCCTGGAACGGAGTTTTGATGATTCCTTTAGGTCCGTATGGTGATTTTGGACTCGGGCATATTCCCCGATTTGCATTTGGATGTTTCTAGAAGGTTTCGGCTCAAAATGGCAAAAATTGGAAATTTGAAGGTTTGAAAGTTCATAAGTTTGACCGGAAGTTGACTTTGAAGATATTGGATTCAGATTGTGGTTCCATGAATTGAAATAGCTTTGTCATGTCATTTGGGACTTGTGTGCATTCATTCCGGGATGATTTGATATGTTTCAGCGTGAGTTTTGGAAAATTGAGAGTTCAAAGTTCTTTAGGTTTGATTTGAGGTGCGATTCATCGTTTTGAAGTTTTTATGTGTGTTATGAGGCCTCGAGTAGGTCCGTGTTGTGTTATGGACTTGTCGGTAGATTTGGACGGGTTCTCAAGTGGCTCGGATGAGTTTCGGACGAGGTTCAGATAATTTTAGTTCATGTTGCATTGCTGAAGGCTGCTGGTTCTGGTGTTTCCACATCTGCGAAAGAATGGACGCAGATGCGGAAAATTATTCGCAGAAGCGAGGTTTGGTCTGGTGAACTGTAGTCACAGGTGCAAAGGTTCTCCCGCACCTGCGTAGTCGCAGAAGCGGGGTGTTAGGCGCAGAAGCGAATGGTTTGTGCAGGTGCGATGGACTGTTCTGCATCTGCGGTTGCGCAGATGCGGAGAAAGGACCGTAGAAGCGGAGTCCAAGCTTAGTGTTGTACCACAGAAGCGGAGTTTTGGTCGCTTCTGCGACACCGCAGATTCGGTTATGTGTCCGCAGAAGCAGAAGTGCTGGGCAGAGTTATAAATCGAGGGTTATAGTTCTTTCTTCATATTTTGAGAAATGGGACTCGAATTGAGGCGATTTTGGAAGAAAATTTCATCACAAGGATTGGGGTAAGTGTTCTCTACCCATTTTTGATTAAATTCCACGAATCTATTTTCATTTTTGGCAATTTTTGTTGAATTCATGACATTTTACACATATTGATATGTGGGTATACAGAGGTGTTTTGCACTTGTTATTTGGAAAGAAAATAAAACTTTTTACTTATTGTTGAAAGCATTTTGAGAAAAATCACAATTTTCAAACTTAGCCGTATTTTTGGCATTTCTGGCAAAAGAATTGAGTTTTCACTAAGATATTTAAAAAGCATGCCTATTTTCTGGAAGTGTGAACGAATTGAGCATTTTACTTCTGAGATACCTCTTTTACTACTTGTATTATGCTGTTACAAACTGTTGTAGAATATCTGTATTGGACCCGACCTTGTGATAGCTCGTCACTGCTTTCAACCTAAGGTTAAGTTTGTTACTTACTCAGTACATAGGGTCGGTTGTACTGATACTACACTTCTGCACGTTGGGTGCAGATGTTGGCTGTTGTTGTTGTTGTGTTCGATGGTTGCTGGATTTGAAGATGTACTCACGTCCCTTTCGCAGCTGCCTCTGTTGTTCGGGGTAGCCTTAGATTATAAAGTTCTATTTTTGTACTTTTCAAACAGACTATGTATTTATTTCATTTCTGCTTTGTAAACTCTATTCTTAGAAGCTCATGATTTGTACTACTAGTCCTTGAGAAAGGTTTAAGATTAAGATAATTCCTTTGTTTGATTGTCTTATTACTATTATTGGAATTGGGCAGTTATTAGTTGGCTTACCTAGCGGATTGGGTTAGGTGCCATCATGACTAGTGAATTTGGGGTCGTGACAGATTGGTATCAGAGCTCTAGGTTCATAGTTTCTACAAATCATGAGCAAGTGTCTAGTAGAATCTTGAGGATCGGTATGATGACGTCTATACATATCTTCGAGAGGCTACAAGACATTTAGGATATACTTCCCATCTTTCTTTCCTTATCGTGCGGCATTGATTCAGCTTGAAACGTAACTCTTTGAATTCTTTCCACGCGTTCGTATGAGCACTTGAGCACTCGATATCAGATGTGCATCGACGGCTTATGATTCTAGGAATGAGGTGCGAAATGTGATTTCAATATGCTGATGATGGGCCAGTCTGGAGGACTTAAGGTCGGGTTTTGACTGTAGGTTGAGCACAAAGATGTTGATTGTGTGAAGTCGTGCTTTTGGATTTATATGTCTGGTAGTGTCCCTATTAGTGGAATTTGTGGTTGTATGGATATGTGGTGAGTATGATTTGACTGCGATTGTGTTCGAATTGTTCAAATGTGACGAGAAGGGTCACTTGAGATGTAGCAAGGACTGTTGGGTGTTTGATTTTTGTCTTGATTTGGCGTATGGCCTCGAGTTATGGGCGTGTTTAAAGATCTCTCATGTTGTTTAGTTGTGGAGAGAAGTAGATCTCTATGTCGTGTTATAAGTTCAGACTCAGGAAGATTAAGTGATTGCGAAGTAGTTGTGACTGTGGAAAGGAATAGAGAGATGTCAGTTTGAGGCAAAGCAGGTGTGTTATCTCCTGCGGGGTGTCCTAAGGTTTGTGGAATCCCTATGTTGTTTTGTAGCGAGTTCTCTTTTACCAGTGAATTATATGTGTTGCAATTTAAGTTTGGATCGCTTATGAGAAATAACTTGACTGTTACAAGGATGAATGCGAGATTTGCAGAGGATTTGAGGTATTAGATGGGTGGTGTTGCCTGAGATTATAAAGAATTTAGTTGAATCTCACTGCAATATGGTGGCAGTAATAGAGTATGATCATTGTGAGTTATTGTATGTTTTGATCTATGGCTTTGAGCCAAGTGGGGGAGCCTGCTATTGACAAGTTGATTGCACAATTATGTGTTATATTGGTTTCCGTTTGAGGTATACTGGTGAATCAATTATGAAGTGTAGAGGTTGAGATCGAGGATGACTCGAGTAAAGGAATTTCTTGATACAGGGTTGTATTATGTTTGGTAGGTATATGGGAAACATTGAATGATTGAGTTGTTATTCGTAAAGGATGTAGTGTGCACGAAGTAGGGATTCACCGGGTTGCTTAGGAGCGTGGATTAATTCCTTGGTTGTTGTTGTGCTAATGGGGCATAGGTCGTTCGGTCCGTTTTGTCAGTTTAGTTGAGATTGGATCAGAGTGGAAGACTCTTGAGAATGGTCCGAATGGATTCAAGATTTAATGTAGCAATGGAAATTTTCAAGATTTGTATATGGCTAGGATCTGAGATTTTTCATTGGATAGTGTCGAGACTCGCATTATTTCTATATCGTTATGGATTCTACATTCAGTATCAGGAAGGTAAAATAAACATCTTTAATTTCATAAAAGGTCTCTTCAGAGTGGGTATCTCGGTTGTGGTACTTTTGGGGTTCTTAAGAGAGCATTCAACGGCTTATGAGCCTTAAGGCGGTGTGGTTTTATGCTAGGGTCTCGTGTGGTGAGTCTTGGTTGAGGATTATGGTATTATGGCGAGGAGAAGTATCAATTTGAAGGTAGTTCAGAAGGAACTCGGAGGAATAGGACAACTTGGTAGTAGGTTGGATCGGCATGGTAATGGATATGATCCGCTCTTTGGGTGCTTCTAATGTGGTGGGTTTCTACAGGTGTTTCGTGGCAATGCTCTTGGGTTTTTGGTGACCGGCGTGGCTTGGTTGAGTTAGAGAGATTTAGTTCTGATGGCTTAATCATGTGCAAATGGGTTTCGAAGAAATGTCAATAGTTTCTACCACTGCTCGGGGACTATATTTCCTACTGGCATCAGGAGCATGTGGTGTATGGTGATTTTCTCCTGGATGAGATAAAATGGAAAGTCTAGGCTAATTGAGTATGTAGTTGTTTGTGACTACGGGAGTGGATTATGGAGTTCTCGTATTTCTCATATGATGGCATGGTATATGCGGTGTGTTGTGTAGGATTGAGATTTGCATGTGTAAGGTCACGATTTAGTTTTGAAGGGAAGGTCATGAGTCCTTAGGCAGCATGGACGGTTTCAGATGACTAGGTAAATGACATTACTATTTGGTATGGCTTGATAAGAGTGTACATTTTAGAAGGGGCAATGCGTTTTGATTTATGGATACTTCATTGGTATTGCGGCACTCCCATAATTGATCGACTGCTGATATTAAATTTTTTCTATGTGGCATGGAAGAATTTTTGAAGTATCCCTCGCGAGATAATCGTGTATGAGAGATTTGTTAGATATTCGGGCAGTGGAGTTGGGATCGGATATGGTGATTCGTGTGCTCTATGAATTTGGAGACTGGGAGTTCTCATGGGTAGATTATTTCATGGTTATGGACTGTGAAGTTGTGGTCGAAGCTAGCCAGATGATAGTGTATGTTATGATCCGGTCATTGTGGACTTTCGAAGGGTTATTTATCTATTTGTGGATGACTAGAGTTGAATTGGGGGTCCATGGGTAGGCCTAATTAGGATGTGTAGTTTACACCGAGTCAGATTGGTTGGCTCCATAATGCTATTGTTAAGGGATGTGACATTCGGTTGTTGCTGAGCTTATTTGTGTTCTGAAATTTCTGTGAGTTACTCTTCTATGCTACGGGAGTTGTGATTCGTTGGTTTTAGGCACACATGGTGTGGCTCTATTGTGGTCTTATAACGGAATTTGAGCGAGATGAGTAATTTGGTGTTGCATGATTGAGGGCGTATTGGTTGTGTTCTTTCGGGTATTGTGCGGCATTGTATCGTCTAATTCCCCGTGGTTATGGTAATGCACTTTTGGTACTAGATGTCAAATTGCACGTGGTTGTTGATTTTGAGTATTGTGACTTGAGGTGTTTCATGTGGACCAATTTCTGGATGGAGTCGCGCATTGAAACAAAGTTATGTTGAGGTATGAACCTTTTTGTTAGAATCGTGGGATGGTTCCACGGTGTGTGATGGGTTCTTAGCTTTTTGTGGTGGGGGTACCCGTTGAGTTTGCGAGACGGTTCTCTTGATTGATTCATTTACGTGATTGAATACAATTGGATTGTTGCCAATTGGTGCATGGATTGCACGATTGTGGATCCGAGTAGTATTGGTGTTGCGTGCCATTAGGTTAGTTGGTATTCGATAAGATGAAGTCGTCGGATCTAGGAGGGGTGCTATCGAATTTGATTGTGGTATATTTGGAAGGATAATATCGGAAGTCAGTTGGGGAATTGACTATAGTTCTTGTTGAAGAAGAGGGAGCTCCACGACTTGTTGATTTGATGAATGGTTATGAGTTTCCGCGTGTTCTTTCATTGTCGATAGTGTACAAAGGATTATAGTGAGATCATGTTAGATATGAGGTTTATTATCGGGATTGGTTTATTCTGAGAAGTTAATGTGATCGGAGATCTCTGCTATGGGTGTGTGAGTCATGTGGTATATCCTGTGATTGCAGCTTGGGTTATGGTTGCGGTTTGGTACAACTTGTTCAGACTTATATGAGGTATAGGTTGCGAGATTCAGAACTTATAAAAAATATTGGATTCTATGGCTTGTGGTCTTGGTTGAATAGAGAAATTTCAGTTATGTTGTGTTATCAGACCTATATGGGATAGGGTGACGTGGGATCACTCAGGTATGTGCATGGAAAGGTTATACGGCAATTTGATGTCTTTTGGAACAACTCTTGGCACGTTCGAGGACAAATTTATGTTTAAGCGGGGGAGGATGTAACGACCTGACCGACTGTTTTGAGTATTTACACTTCGCTCGGTAGTTTGCGGGCGTGAGTAGCTCCGTGTGATGTATTATGACTTATGTGACTCGTCGGTTTTGGTTTTCAGGTTATTCGGAATCGGTTTGGAAGAACAATTTCATGGTTGAGGCTTTGAGTCGAAAGAGTTGACCAAGTTTGACTTTTTGAGAATTTGACCCCGGAACGGTGTTTTGATGGTTTCGTTAGGTCCGATGGTGATTTTGGACTCGGGAGTATGCTCGGATTTGCATTTTGATGTATCTAGAAGGTTTCGGCGCAAAATGGCAAAGATCGGAAATTTGAAGGTTTGAAAGTTCATAAGTTTGACCAAAAGTTGACTTTGAAGATATTGGATTCAGATTGTGGTTCCGGGAATTGAAATAGCTTCGTCATATCATTTGGGACTTGTGTGAAAAATTTGGGTTCATTTGGGGATAATTTGATATGTTTCGGTGCGAGTTTTGGAAAATTGGGAGTTCAAAGTTTTTTAGGTTCGATTTGAGGTGTGATTCATCGTTTCGAAGTTTTTATGTGTGTTATGAGGCCTCGACTAGGTTCGTGTTGGTTTATGAGACTTGTCGGTAGATTTGGATGGGGTACCAAGTGGCTCGGATGAGTTTCAGACGAGGTTCAGATCATTTTAGTTCATGTTGCATTGTTGAAGGCTGCTGGTTCTAGTGTTTCTGCATTTGCGGAAGAATGGACACAGATGCATGTCCGCAGATGCGGACAATTTGTCACAGAAACGAGGTTTGGGCTGGTGAACTGTAGTCGCAGGTGCGAAGATTCTCCCGCACCTGCGTAGCCGCAAAAGCGTGGTGTTAGGCGCAAAAGTGGATGATTTGCGCAGGTGCGACGGACTGTTCCACACCTGCGGTTGCGCATATGCGGAGAAAGGACCGCATAAGCGGAGGACCAACTTAGTGTTGTACCGCAGAAGCGGAGTTTTGGTCGCTTCTGTGACACCGCAAATGCGGTTATGTGTCCGCAGAAGCGGAAGTGCTGGGCAGAGTTATAAATCGAGGGTTATAGTTCTTTATTCTTATTTTGAGAAATGGGACTCGGATTGAGGCGATTTTGGAAGCAAATTTCATCACAAGGATTGGGGTAAGTGTTCTCTACCCATTTTTTATTAAATTCCACGAATCTATCTTCAGTTTTGGCAATTACTTGTTGAATTATAAAGAGAAATTGAGGGTTTTCGTCTAAAGTTTCATAATATGAATTTTTGAGTTTTGAACATCGATTTGGAGTCGGATTTGAGTGAAATTAGTATGGTTGGACTCGTAACTTAATGAGTTGTCGTATTTTGCGAGTTTTGTCTGCGGGCCCAGGTTGAGATTTTGGGTCGATTTTGAGCTTTGATTCAAGACTTGATCTTTTACGATCGGGATTGGTTCCTTTAGAATTATTTGATGTATTTGAATTGTTGTTGGTCAATTTCGAGCCACGGAGGTCGGAATGTGCGATATGGCATTCTTGGAGCATTGCTTGGCTTGCTCGGCATCAGTATTGGCTCGTTCAAGGTAAGTAACTCTTCTAAACTTAGTGTTGAGGGTATGAAACCCCGCATTACGTGTTATGAGATTGGTATTGAGGTGACGCACATGATAGGTGACGGGCGTGTGGGCGTGCACCTTGTGAATTGGGACGTTGTTGTTCCCATGACACTGTATAGTAGCCCTAATTTTATGGATATCTGTGTTTTCACCATGTGATATAGTAATTGAGCTGTCAGTCATGCCATACATGTTTAGACTTATGCCGATATTGTTTGGACCTATTGAGGTCATTTCTGCTGTTGAGTCATCTGCTTTCATTGTTTTATATACTCAGTTATACGCATTCATATGCATATCAATATCTCAGTCTCTACTATTATTTATTGATACATCACATCATCATATTCGGGGTAGTTTCATGACATTGTGAGCCCGAGAGAGAGAGAATGGAGAGATTGATGACTGAGTGAGGCCGAGGTCCTGATTATGAGGATATTTATGGGATCGGGCTGCAGGCCGCAACATGTTTCATTTATTTATGCCATGATTGGCTTGATATAGCACTTGGGCTTTAGGAAACCCTCTGGAGTCTGTACACACCCCTAGTGAGCGCAAGTACCTACTCAGTACGAGTGCCGAGTGACGAGGGATTGGGAGGACTGGGAGACTGTGAGGACTGAGCGACTGTGAGGACTGAGTGACTGGAAGGACTGAGTGAATTGATACTCTGAGAGCATGCATATGGTCTTATCACTGAGTTGCATCGCATTTGATATGCACACTTGACATATAGGCATAAAGATGCATTTTTCCTCATGCTATATAGTATCACGTCATTCATGACATTTTACACATATTGATATGTGGGTATACAGAGGTGTTTTGCACTTGTTATTTGGAAAGAAAATGAAACTTTTTACTTATTGTTGAAAGCATTTTGAGAAAAATCACAATTTTCAAACTTAGCCGTATTTTTGGCATTTCTGGCAAAAGAATTGAGTTTTCACTAAGATATTTAAAAAGCATGCCTATTTTCTGGAAGTGTGAACGAATTGAGCATTTTACTTCTGAGATACCTCTTTTACTACTTGTATTATGCTGTTACAAACTGTTGTAGAATACCAGTATTGGACCCGACCTTGTGATATCTCGTCACTGCTTTCAACCTAAGGTTAAGTTTGTTACTTACTCAGTACATGAGGTCGGTTGTAATGATACTAAATTTCTGCATGTCGCGTGCAGATGTTGGCTGCCGTTGTTGCTGTGTTCGATGGTTGCTGGATTTGAAGATGTACCTTTGTTGTTCGGGGTAGCCTTAGATTATAAAGTTCTATTTATGTATTTTCACACAGACTATATATTTATTTCATTTCTACTTTGTAAACTCTATTCTTAGAAGCTCATGATTTGTACTACCAGTCCTTGAGAAAGGTTTAAGGTTAAGATAATTCCTTTGTTTGATTTTCTTATTACTATTATTGGAATTGGGTAGTTATTAGTTGGCTTACCTAGCGGGTTGAGTTAGGTGCCATCATGACTAGCGAATTTGGGGTCGTGACATCCGTGAAACAATACCAAATATAATAAGGGGTTCCAATATCGTTACACACGAATTATGCCGAGGACGTACGAACCGTACATATATATATATATATATATATATATATATATATATATATATATATATATAT
>ML396979.1:0-60642 GCA_005239525.1 Nicotiana knightiana
GCACATACGACGTGTATTTTATCATTAAAGCTCATAAAATGCGAGGTATATAGTGCTTAAAATAACGACTTCTAGCCACTCATCAACTATCCAAACTGTGGAGAGAGGAGCATTCCTCAAGAACTAGATTGTTAGACCATCAAGGGCCCGATGAGTCCCGGGGTGGTGAGGATGATAGCATTGTTTACTTTTGAAAATGATTTCATCTTTGGAATTTTTTTTTAAATAATATTTTATTTTCAGTGTTCCATTTCGAAAAACATAATTTGAAATCATTTTGTTTAATGCTTTAAATGGCTTGATGTTTTATTATTACTATTTTCTTTCATATCTTTATCCCTACAACATTATATTTCTTACCATGGTGAACCAACGACTGTGACATGTAATGAAACAATGCAATAGAAGGACAGTGACTCGGAAGAAATAGAAGATGAGGATGTAATACCTGAGGAAATTGTCAGAGAAGTGGAGAACTTTGAGAACAAGCCCAAGTCCAACATGGACGAGAGCAAGATAGTCAACTTGGGAGATTTCGAAATCGTAAAGGAAACCGCATAAACACCCATTTATCACCGTTAGAGAATGAAGAATACACTCGGTTCCTGAAAGGATATGAGGATATCTTTGCATGGTCATACGACGATATGACAGGGTTGAGCACATCCATAGTGGCTCACAAATTACCTACAAATATAATGTGTCCGCTAGTGAAGCAAAAACTTAGGAAATTCAAGTTAAACATAAGCCTGGAAATCAAAGAGGAAGTCACTAAGCAGAACAAAGCCAAGGTCCTCAGAGTAGTCGAGTACCCAAATTGGTTGGCCAATATTGTACCAGTTCCAAAGAAAGATGGGAAAGTTAGAGTCTGTGTTGATTATCGGGATCTAAACAGAGCAAGTACCAAGGATGATTTGCCGCTACCAAACATACACATTCTGATCGACAATTGTGCCAAGCATGACCTCCAGTCCTTTCTAGATTGCTTCATGGGTTACCATCAGATTTGGATGGACAAAGAAGACACAGAGAAAACAGCCTTCATCACACCATGGGGAGTGTACTGCTACAAAATGATGTCGTTTGGTATGAAAAATGTTGGGGCAACCTACATGAGGGCTATGACAACGATCTTCCATGATATGATACACAAAGAAATAGAGGTATATGTTGACGATGTCATCATCAAATCCAAGAGGGCTACATATCACATGGCATATTTTTGGAAATTCTTTGACCGGCTATGGAAGTACAATCTAAAGTTAAATCCCGCAAAGTGTGCATTTGGGGTTCCTGCCGAAAAATTGTTGGGATTCATCGTTAGTCGCCGAGGAATAGAGTTGGACCCTTCAAAGGTTAATGCCATCCAGGAATTACCACCACCAAAAATCAAGAAGGATGTGATGAGTTTCTTGGGACGTCTCAACTACATCAGCCGTTTCATAGCACAGTCCAGAGTAATATGTGAGCCGATTTTCAAAATGCTGAAGAAGGATGCCGCAACCAGTTGGACCAAGGATTGTCCAAAGGCTTTTGACAAAATCAAAGAATACTTGTCCACACCACCAGTCTTAGTCCCGCTAGAGCCTGGTAAAGCCCTAGTACTCTACATTGCAATGTTAGATGGAGCCTTCCGTTGTGTTCTGGGACAACATGATGAAACGGGAAGAAACGAGCAGGCCATATACTACTTAAGAAAGAAGTTCACTCCTTATGGAGCACGATAATCTCTGCTGGAACACACTTGTTGTGCTCTAACCTGGATAGCTCAAAAGCTAAGGCAGTACTTCTGTGCCTATACTACATATCTCATGTCAAGGATATATCCCCTGAAGTACATCTTTCAGAAACCCATGCCTACTGGGAACCTAGCCAAGTGGAATCTTGCTGAGTGAGTCCGACATTATCTACGTGACTTAGAAGGCAGTCAAGGGACAAACATTAGCAGATCATCTTGCTGAGAATCCTGTAGGAGGAGAATACAAATCCCTAAATACGTATTTTCCTGACGAGGAGGTATCGTTCATACGAGAAGATATTGTTGAAGCCTACGACGGTTTGATGATGTTTTTTGACGGAGCAGCAAATTTTAAAGGAGTGCGTATCAGATCCGTCTTGGTATAAGAAACTGGTCAGCATTATCTGGTGTCTGCAAAACTCAAATTCCCATGTACTAACAACATGGCGGAATATGAAGCCTGCATATTAGGGCTCAACCTGGCTGTTGATATGAATATTCATGAACTGTTGGTAATCAGCAATTCAAATCTGCTGGTATATCATGTACAAGGAGAATGGGCTACCAAGAATTCAAAAATACGTACAAGAAATGCAGAAGAGGTTCACAAAGATAGAATTTCGGCATGTCCCCAGAATTCAGAATGAATTCGGGGATGCATTAGCCACCTTGTCATCAATGATACAACATCTACAAAAAAATTTCATCGATCTCATTCCGGGGAGGATCCATAATCAGTCGGCATACTGTGCTTATGTTGAAGAAGAAACAGACAAAAATCCATGGTTCCACGACATCAAAGAGTACTTGGCAAAAGGAGAATACCCGGAACATGCAAACCATACTCAGAAACG
Source organism: Nicotiana knightiana (assembly GCA_005239525.1). Classification (NCBI taxonomy): domain Eukaryota; kingdom Viridiplantae; phylum Streptophyta; class Magnoliopsida; order Solanales; family Solanaceae; genus Nicotiana; species Nicotiana knightiana. Next base: position 2,593 of record ML396979.1, read on the forward strand.
CACCCTTCGGAGATTGTCCAATCACTTCTTCCAAAGCGGAGGAACCGTGTACATGAAAACTCCTGATCTGGGACTGTTAAGGTGTGTTGACGCAAATGAGGCTTCCAAATTGCTTGAGGAAATACATGCCGGAACCTGCGGCCCACATATGAATGGCTTTATCTTGGCCAAGAAGATACTTAGGGCCGGATACTTTTGGATTACCATGAAACAGACTGCACACGGTATGTTTATAAATGCTACCAATGCTAGATACATGAAGACATGATACGAGCGTCACCAAACGAGATTAATGCAACAAGCTCACCTTGGCCTTTCGATGCTTGGGAAATGGATGCCATCGACCCAATTGAGCCCACTGCTTCTAACGGGCACCAGTTCATTAGTGGCCAGCGACTACTTTACCAAATTGGTTGAAGATGCATCTTACAAAGTAGTAACCAAGAATGTCATTGCAGATTTTGTCAGGGACCGGATTGTTTGTCGATTTGGGGTTCCAGAATCCATCATCACTAACAATGCCGCCAATCTCAACAGTGATCTGATGAAATCCATGTGTGAAACTTTCAAAATCAAGCACAAGAATTCCACAGCATACAGACCTCAAATGAATGGAGCCGTAGAGGCCGCCAACAAAAACATCAAGAAGATAATCACTGACAATGCCGCCAATCTCAACAGTGATCTAATGAAATCCATGTGTGAAACTTTCAAAATCAAGCACAAGAATTCCACAGCATACATGCCTCAAATGAATGGAGCCGTAGAGGCCGCCAACAAAAACATCAAGAAGATACTAAGGAATATGGTAGAGAATCACAATAAATGGCACGAGAAATTACCATTCATTTTACTAGGGTACCGTACCACAATCCGCACATCAACCGGGGCAACTCCCTATCTGCTGGTTTATGGTACCGAAGTTTTCATTTCCGCCGAGGTAGAAATTCCTTCTTTAAGAATCATACAAGAATCCGAACTCAGCGTAGAATGGATAAGGAACCGGTATGAGAAATTAGCCCTCATAGATGGCAAGAGGATGAATGCAATGTGTCACGGCCAGATCTATCAGAATAGAATGTCCAGGGCTTTCAATAAAAGGGTCAGACCAAGACAGTTCACGCCAAGGCAGCTGGTACTGAAACGGATCTTTCCACATCAAGATGAGGCCGAAGGGAAATTCTCTCGCAACTCGAAAGGTCCTTACATGTTTCACAGAGCACTGACAGGAGGAGAACTCATACTCACAGAGATGGACGAAGAAATATGGACAAAGCCTATCAATTCAGATGCAGTCAAAAAATATTATGTGTAAACTATTGATGCTTCTTCATATGATGTAAATTGAACTACGCTCGACCTAATTCCCGTCTAAGAGGGGATACGTAGGCATCCGTTTGGGTTCGGTCACAATTCAATGAAATTTCTATTTTTCCCATAATCAGAAACTGAGGCAGAATTTTGAGGAGGACCCTCAAAATTCTGAAGCAAGTTCAGCCAACCACAACATATGGAGCAGTCAGAAAGGTCGTCTAGTTAACTGGGGCAAAATTTTAAGGAGGACCCTCAAAATTCTATGACAGCGGAAGTCACAATGTCTCTAATAATGTCACAATTACTGGTTCATCCAACTAACTTCTAAACTACATACTGCTATGTCTTTGAAAATTATACACGCATGCTTTTGAAAAAGAAACTTTGGCCAAATGCTACCCTAATAGATTGAATGGGATCTTCATATAGAGAAGAGAAAATCGTGAAAGCAAAGGCACGAACCAACCTCCCCACAAAACTCAGAAATTTTTCTTTGGATGCAGGAATAGTAAGTATCATCGCGACAACACAATCGCTATGCACAAAACACATTGTCAACTCAGAATACTTCACTCTTACTCTTACTTCTGCATGAGACTAAGCTCTGTCTCAATCCCTGCATGAGGCTAAGCCCTGCCTCCCTATTTGCATGAGGCTAAGCCACGCCTCCCTATTTGCATAAGGCTAAGCACTGCCTTCTCTCTGCATGAGATTAAGCACTGTCTCGAATCTTGCATGAGACCAAGCTCTGTCTCAATCCCTGCATGAGGCTAAGCCATGCCTCCCTATTTGCATAAGGCTAAGCACTGCCTTCTCTTTGCATGGGACTAAGCAATTTCTTGAACCTTGCATGAGGTTAAGCCCTGCCTCCCTGTTTGAATAAGGTTAAGCACTACCTTCTCTTTGCATGAGACTAAGCCCTGTCTCAAATCACTTGCATGAGGCTAATTGCCTCCTTATTTGCATAATGCTAAGCACTGCCTTCACTGTGCATGTGACTAAGCACTATGCCGAACCTTGCATGAGGCTAAACCCTGCCTCCCTATTTGCATAAGGCTAAGCACAACCTTCTCTTTGCATGAGACTAAGCTCTGTCTCAATCCTGCAAGAGGCTAAGACCCGCCCCTCCACTTGCATAAGGCTAAGAACTGCCTTCTCTTTGAATGGGACTAAGCACTGTCCTGAACTTTGCATAAGGCTAAGACTTGCCTCTCCACTTGTATAAGGCTAAACATTGTCTTACCTCTACATGGGACTAAGCACTGTCTCGAATCTCGCACAAGACTAAGCACTGCTCTTTTGCATCGGGCTAAGCTCTGCCATTAACTTCTCACAAGACTAAGCTCTGTCTTGTTTTCTATAGCATCATGTCTCTGCACCTCATAGGCTGAATATAGCCAACTTGTCCGAAGTCGTCATAGTCTAAAGGCACCATCCTCATAGCCGGAAGACATCATGTCATGGCCTGAGGATCTCCCAAACTTGCACATCATTATTCAAAGGTGTCATGGTTTGAAGGCACCATTTTCATGGCCCGAGAACATCATTTCATGGCCTGCAAATACCTTACCGCACAATTCATGGCCCGGGACGTCATGGTCTAAGGACGTCATCTTCACCTATCCGAAGACAGTTTTCATGGTCTGAAGGAATTTGCATCATGTCTAAATTTACGCAAATTTATACGTTATGCTTGAAGTACATCTTTTGATTTGCAGGTGACCAGGTGACTAATTGTTATCCCAACAGTAGCAATCCCATTCCAGTTCCTTCAAATTATTTCAAACCTGACGCTCACTATAAGCGTTTCACCTATTCGAAACCTTGTGTCAGTCCTTGTGACAACCCCATCGATTCATCCCACAGGTGGATCCAGAAATACACACCACCTGATTCCTGTAAAATCAGGGATATGTAGGCAGCTCGGGGACCACAGTGCGGCCTATATCTCTCAAATCAATCTATTCAATCAAAATTGGCCATCATATCTTTACCCGACAACTCTTTCATCCTTCCCGGGTAAAGTGGGACAACTGTTGATACCCAATTTTTCTCATATATACTTCAAAAATACATATATACCTTCAAAATAGTGCATGAGCATTAACTAGTATTTTTTCATAATTTTCTGTAATTTTAAAGGATTTTTAATTAATTTATTCCAGCATTTTATTATCTAAATAATTACTAATTGCGTCACAAATGATTTTATAATGATTCTGTTACTTAATTTTTATCATTTGTATTTATATTAAGCTTTAATCATTTTATGCATAATTATATTTACATCTTTAGGTTATAATTGCAATAACTTTGCAATAATAGCACATGCATGCATAATTACTTTATTTACACGGAAAATGAATTTTTATAATATTGAGTAATTATCTTAAATAATTTTTCATATACAAATAATATTTTTTATTATTATTAATTATTTTTATAAATTCGTTTATTAGTTCAATTGGGTATTTAAAACATAACCCCTTTCTAATTAATTTTTTGACCTACCCAACCCAATACCCTAACCAGCCCAATTACCCAATACCCACTACACCAGCCCGACCTAACCCAGACCCATACCCGTCAAAATTAGACCCGCTAGCCTAAACTCTAATCCTAGCTGTTGATCTCAGAAGATCAACGACCCTTGATCACTCACCCCTTTTTAATTAACCAAACACCCCTAAACCCTAAATCATTTCCCCCACTCGCCGTGCTCTAATCCTCTCCTATCATCAACCCTCACCAACCCTAGCCCACCGTCACCATTTCTCCTACCAGAAATGGAATCATTCTCCGATTCCTTGCATTATCTGCACTACAAGAAACTGGACTTATTGTGGCGACCCATTTAGTTACAACAAAAATTTGAGTTTTAGCGGCGACTTTAAATGGTGCTACAAAATGACACTATTTAGTAGAGACTTTATTTGGTCGCCTCTCATATTTGCAACTAAAGGCTGAAATATTTTATTCCCGCGAGAATAAAATTTTGGCTCCACAGATTTTGTGGCGACTTTAAAAATGTTGCCGCTTATTGTATTTTGGGGCGATAGGGTCGCCGCTATACGTAGTTATTATTTAAAATAAAAAATAAAAAATTAGAGGCAACAGAAAGATCTGAGCCAAATTAAACAAAAGCCCCTCATACACTCTCTATATCCAATCTGCTCAAAATTGTTTCTTCTCTGCTCTAAATATGTCGCCGGCAAGTTGAACATTCCGATCTCCCTCCGCTCAATATCGCTAGCGGGTAAAATTTTTTTCTCAAATTCCTATCCCTCTCTGGTCAAAATCGCTAAAATCTGAAAAATGTAAATCTCAAAATCCCTAAAATCATGAAATCCCCTGCTGCTCCATTCCTCAACTCCCAATTAAAGGAAGAACTATGTTTGCTGCTCCATTACTGACCCAAAAGCTCAAATCATGTATGTGTTCAAATCCCTACTAATTTCATTTTTCTTTTTGATTTTACGAAAGTTTGTTGGGTTTTCTTTGGATTTTCCAAATACAACAAGATGAAGGGAAATTTTACATTTGGGGTTCTTTATAAAGGTTCCTGAAGGCAAAATTTTTAACATGCAACTAGAAATACTTATTATCTTAATGTTTTTACATTTCTATTCTCATATTTCATCTCAAATTTCTTTGACCCATTTGAATATTTTACAGGAATTCGTACAGATTGTGTCATCTAAGTGTTGTTATTTGCTGATTCTACGTCTTGACCGAACTCTCAGCGGGTAAGTGAAAGTTTCTTCTTGAAAGACCAGTTGAGTAGTTTGGAGAGTTTGATAAAAATGGTTATGCTATTCCATTACGAGCGAAGCTACTCAAGATAGAAAAGGACAATACAAATCCTAATTACTAATTTGAAAAAGAAAATTACAATTCACAATCACTAATTGGCTGAAGATGAGGGATAAAAGATTACAAAAATAATTATTTTTTTTATTAGTTAGAATTTAAACAATTTGAAGTTGATGGTTTTTTTAAGGAACAATTTGAGATGACAAATTCTAAGTTGAGTTATCAAAAGTGCTGATATTTCATCTCATTTATTTATTTCTTTTTGAGACAGGGTACGAGGATTACATCAGTTTCATGTGTTCTTTACCAAATAGTGATACTGCAATAGTCAATAGTGCAACAGGAGGATTTTGTGGTGAGTTATTTGACAAAGCATCGGACCTAAATTTTGCTTAGATTACAATAACATCCATTAATGTTGTTATTGAGATTGTATGTCTGGTATTTCATTCTGTCTCTGTTCTTATGTGGTTATATTTTTTTTCCCAACCGAATGCATCCATTTCAGTCTTCTCTGTTCTTTTTTGTTCAAGCCAATCTTAAATGGCTCTAAGAGCTTAAAGTTGCTAACTTTCTATATGTTGAGGTTTATTTGCATAGATAAATAGCATAAGAAAAATCATGTGCGAGTTCCGGTACTTGAGTCACTGGAATTCAGCTCTTTTCTTACATAGATAATCTAACACAAAATAATGTACTTCAATTATAAATCTGAATAAGACTAAGATTAATGTTTTGAATGTCTGCTAGTTTTGCTCTACCGGTTCAGTTTTTTGTGTTATTCGTATGAACTATTTTTTCAAAAATGAAAGTAAGTTACATCTTATATTGGTTTCAATGGTAAATAATTGTCCTAAACTAAATTCTTTGATAGAAAAAGCACAAGGAAACAAACATTCCAAGTAAAATGGTAACAAAAAAATATGGAAAGAAGCAATATTTTTGTAGCACATGAAATCACATAGATTGAATTAGTAACCATAAAATAAGGAAAAGTACCTGTGACATTTAATGCGTAACCAATGGTAAGGCCCTTAAATTGCTACACTAATTCTCATTTTATTTGTAAGTGATTTGATTTGTTCATCTATCTCTGATATATGTTAGTTATTATATATATTTTGATTATTATAATCCTACCACTTTTAATTAGTAAACTAATTTATTTATTTTTTATAATATATATATATGATGGATAAAAGTTGGTTGAATATTAGGAATAGAGTCGACCAAAGGTATAGAGATGGAGTAGACAACTTTCTTAATTGGACATTCAGTCAAATAACGGTGAGCATTATGATTCGGTGTGCTTGTAAATGGTGTATGAATACCGTGTTCAAGATAAGGGTTGATGTAAGAGGTGATTTATTGAGGAAAGGTTTCTGAAATTCTTATAAAGTGTGGGACTTGCATGGAGAAGTGTTAGTTATAGTTGAAACTTCTAATACTGCAGTTAGTGATGAAGCGGAAGATGATAGCATTGAAGAGGATAATATTATTGAAATGATTCACGATGCTTGTGGATATAAAAATGTGGAGGATAATAATAATAATTCAGAGAACAATGAAGATCCAAATGGACATGCAACAAATTTCTACAAATTGCTAGAAGATGCTGAGACAGAACTTTATCCTGGTTGTAGAAAAGTCTCGAAGTTGTCTTTTGTTGTTAAACTACTTCACTTGAAGTGTCTTAACCATTGGAGCAATAAATCGATGGATGCATTATTGAGCTTCTTTAAAAAGTTCTTTCCGAGGGGTCAATTTGTGCCAAATTCTTTCTATGAAGCAAAGAAACTTCTTTGTGACCTCGGCTTGGGGTACACCAAAATAGATTCATGTCGGAATGATTGCATTTTATATTGTCGTGATTATGCCGATGCACAAACATGTCCTAAGTGTGGTAAGTCTAGATGGAACAAGAACACGGAGGCAACAAAGTAGCTCATAAAATCTTTCGACATTTTCCAATCAAACTAAGGCTTCAAAGATTGTACATGGCAAGAGAAACAGCTAAAAAGATGAGGTGGCACAAGGAGGAAAATATTGATGATGGTGTCTTGCGACATCCGTCTGACTCAATAGCATGGAATCCTTTGATGCACAACATCCCACCTTTTCAAGTGAGTTAAGGAATGTTTGATTAGGTTTGGCAAGTGACGGGTTCCAACCTTATGGGAACATGAGTTCTAATCATAGCATTTGACTAGTTGTACTAGCTACGTATAACTTGCCACCATGGGATTTCATGAAAAATTCATATTTCATGATGACACTTCTTATCCCAGGCCCTAAGTGTCCAGGAAATGATATCGATGTGTATTTACAACCAAGGATTGAAGAGTTGAAAGAATTATGGGACGGGGTGGAGACTTATGATGCACACTCAAAATCTAATTTTCTGATGCATGTGGCTATCATGTGGACGATCAATGACTTTCCTGCATATGGAAATCTTTTAGGATGGTCAACCAAAGGAAAGCTTGCATGCCCTTGTTGCCATAAAGATACACAATCGACTTCCTTACGTAGTAAGTTGTGTTATATGGGTCATTGTCGATTCCTTCCCATGGACCATCCATGGCGGAGAAGTAGGACGTTATTTGATGGGAAAGTTGAGATGGGAGTTGCACCTAACCCTTTAACAGGTGATGAAGCACTTGTGCAATTACAAGCTTTGGGTAATGTGACTTTTGGTAAAGGAAAAAAGAGAAAGCGTGATGTTCATAATAATGCTTACAATTGGAAGAAGAAAAGTATCTTTTTTTCAATTGCCTTATTGGAAGAGTCTTATGTTACAACATAACCTTGATGTGATGCACATCGAAAGAAATGTGTCCGATAATATTATATCAACTGTCATGAATATGGTTGGCAAGACAAAAGACACACTGAAAAGCAAATATGACTTGATGGATCTTGGAATCAGACGAAGGTTGCATCCTATTGAGGATGAGAATAATATTTTGTTACCGGCAGCATGCTATGCATTGTCCGCGGAAGAGAAGCTGAGGGTGTGCAGTTTCTTAGCTAATTTGAAGGTTCATGATGCATTTTCCTCAAATATTTCAAGGTGTGTCAACGTACAGGAGAAAAAGATACATGGATTGAAATGCCACGATCATCATGTATTGTTGCAAGACATTTTTCCAGTAGCTATACGTGGTTTTCTACCCAAGGAAGTGTGTGATCCAATTATAGCCTTAGGAAAGATTTTCAAGAATATATACTCTAAGTGCTAGAGGCAGAAATTCCTGTTATTTTGACCAAACTTCAACTTGTTTTCCCTCCGGCTTTCTTTGATGTCATGGTTCATTTGCCAATTCACTTGCCAAGTGAGGCAAAGCTTGGTGGCCCAGCTCAATATCGGAATATATATCCTATTGAGAGGTAATTTATTGTTTAATAATTCCGATGCTATAGTTTTAGAATGCCACACATTATATTGATAAGTCATTTTATATAGGTATCTGCGGACACTTAAGTCATATGTTCGCAACAAAAATCGTCCAGAAGGTTCAATTGCAGAAGGTTATTTGGCAGAGGAAAGCCTCACATTTTGCTCACGATACTTGAAGAATATCTCAACAAAGTTCAATAAACCAACTAGGAATGATGATGGATCTATGTCAAATGATGAGATGTCTATCTTTAAAAAAAGTGGGCGAACAAAAGGTGCCTCAGAAGGCATCAGGCTATCTCATGATGAGTTTAAACAAGCATGTATGTATGTGCTTCAAAATTGTGAAGAGGTTTCACATTTCATGGAGTAAGTCTCTTACTAAATCCAAGATAGTTTCACATTGAGATAATTTGAATTTGATTTATCTTATCTAAATGTAGGGAATATACAAGAGAGATCGAAAGCCAAAGTTCAATGAGAGATCATAAAAATGGGTTTCTTGATTGGTTTCGCGCATGTGTAGGTGTCTACTCAAATGATAATATTGATATTAGTTTATTCATGCCATCATGTTATTGGTCATAACCGTGGTGTTCGTCTATGTGGATATTTGTACTATCTGCACAAGGACGCGCAAATGATGAGCTCATAAGCTTAGCCGTCAGTCCTACACCATTAGTACATTGATATTCAACATTTATGGTGAATGGATTTAGATTCCATACGAAAGAGCTTGAATTGAGAAGAAAAACACAGAATAGTGGTGTTCTTGTGAGAGGAGATGATTCAGACTCTAATAAGGAGTATTATGGTGTATTAGAGGACATTTATGAGTTATCTTATCTGGGAAACAGAAAAGTTTACTTATTCAAGTGTCATTGGTGGGATATGGCTCGCTTAGGAAGAGGATATAAGATTGACAAATATGGATTCACAAGTGTGAATACTCGGTGTGCCTTGAATACAAATGAGCCATTTGTGTTGGCATCTCAGTCAGAACAAGTCTTTTACTTGGACGACATGGTCAATAATGATTGGCTTGTTGTTGTGAAGACAAATCCTCGCGACCTTTTCAAAATGCCTAATAATGATGATAATTGTGTAGAAATTGAAGATGAAGAATTATTGAATGAAGAAGTTTATCAGCAAGAGGAAGCTGAATTTAATACTTCGTGCACCAATGACCAAGAAAATATTGTTGAGGTGTCCCTACATAGGGATAACGTTGAACCACAAAGTATTAACTACGATCATGCAAGTACGCGAGCTCAAAATAATGTGCATAATGAGGAAGATGATTTCATTATTGACAATCATATAGAAATACCAGAGAGTGAAGATAGCGAAGAAAAGTTATTTGATGATGATGATGGAGAGGACACTGATGATGATGATGGGGAGGACACTGATACATCCTCTTGAAGACTATGAAGCAAAAAGACTGATGATATAGATATTACATCTTGTTTTGAAAATTCTCTTTATTTTTGTCCATAACTTTATACTACCCCATGTATTTGTTTGGAACTGTCAATGAACTAAAGATTATTAAAAATCTCATTGATAGCTTGGTTGGAGTGGTGTACAAGCATTTAGCTGCCACTGTCTACCTATACTTGTGATGTGTATAACTATACTTGTCTGTCACATGTTGGATTAAGTTCATTTCAGTGTTTGCTTGTGTTATTTTAAGTGGAATGCAGGTTTCTGTTGAAAAACTTTGTTAAAGAAAGAAGGATATTCATTTGGTTTGTCTTTGTCCTTTATGGATTAAAAATTCATGAGATATGTGTGGCTGCTTGTACTGTAAACATCAATGGTTCTTTTACTTCTCAATTCCTAACAGTTTGGTCTCTTGATTTCAGTGGCCACTGCTGTGTAATGTCATCAAATGAGAATTTGATATGAAAAATCACGAGGAATAGTTGCTTTGTTATGTTTGAGGTTTGATTTTGCTTTACAAAAGTCTCCAGGATCCGTTCATCCAGAGGTAATACCGCTTTTATTTTCTGGTGGACAAAAGTTCTGATTTATTTGGTTCCTGTTCTGGTTTTGATATGGATTTTGATTTGGTTTTGGTTTTTGTTTTGGTTTTTGCTTTTATTCTGTTGTTGGCCTGATTTTTGTTTTGGTTTTTGTTATGACATTTGGAATTTTGTGGAATTTTTATTCTGTACTGGATGTTACATTTTCTGGAATTTTTATTCTGTTCTGGAATATCAAGAAATAAGCAATTTTTATTGAGTTTTGATAAACATCAGTTACCTCTCATATGATCTTCATAATTTTGAACTCTAAACTAAGGAGGCTCCTTCGTTTTTCTTAAGCATGCAACTATGAGATAAAAGCTGTAAATTAGAAAGAATACAAATCTATTAAACTTAAGCAGCAATAAATAAAATACCTACCAAATCTATTAAACATAGAACATGCATTCATATGCTCATTTAAAGCTTCTTCTAATCTTTTGCCTCAATTATTCTCCATCTCTTCCTTCACTACTTCAGAACACAAACCACAAATCAATTTCCCTAAAAATTTCTCCCTAAATCTCTTAATATAGTTTGGTGTGCATTCTTCAGACATGCCACAACACTCACAGTTAGCATCTTCAACTTCTGAAATACATTTCTGTGCGAAAAGTCACACTAGGAAATTAGCACTGTTCTGCAGCAGCTAACTTCTGCTGGGAGTCCACTTCTTTGTTACATTTTTGTCTTTGGTCTTGTTGTGGTAGCTTTTTTTTATGTGGACAAATGGATGACATGTTGACATGCATTATACAAAGCTTTTGTGGTGTATTCCTGTTTTTTTGGGGACTATGTGATTCATTTTCAGCCTATATTTTTCTCATGCAACATACTGGACCTATTCTGGGATTTCATCTTATCTCGAAGACAAACGAACTGTCACAATCAGATTTGGACCAATGCATTATCTTTGTCTCAAACTGCCACAACATACTTGTTCAATGTTGACACATTTGAAGCTCTCGAGGTGTATCTTTAAGGCGTCTGATGGTAACCAATTCCCCAATCTTGTGTGTCTAGAGTTAAAATCTTCTGAACATGCTGTAGTTGCCCGTCGTATAGGATCAGAATCTCTTATTCTGCCAATGTCATCATTAGTTTCTATGCAATGGCATTTTATTGTTTCTAGTGCGAACCCAATCTTTACAATTATTAAGCACATTTCCTTGAATGGAAAAGTGCTGGAGCAGCAAACTTCTAATTCATTGGAAACTGTTCCTACTAGGAACAGTGCTGAACAGTGCTGGAGCAGCAAGTATTGAATACTCCAACTGTTCTGCACTTCTCAGTATTGAATACATAAATATGTTTTGTTGCAGGAAATGAAAGGAATTGGACGAGGAAAACGTGGTAGAGGCGGGATGAGCTGTGGTCGTGAAAGTTTTCAAGGACGTGGCAATGTTGGGCCGACGTCTCAGCCACACATGCAGACCCGACAAGTATCTGATGCATCTGTAGAGATAAGACAACCAAATAACCCGATTCAAGGACCTTTACAGACCGGACGAGTATCTGATGCATCTGTAGAGATAAGACAACCAAGTAACCCGAGTCAAGGACCTTTACAGACCGGACGAGTATCTGATGCATCTGTAGAGATAAGACAATCAAGTAACTCGAGTCAAGGACCTTTACAGACCGGGCGAGTATCTACTAACTCTCTTCAACTACCTTCTTTAGAAACACAATCATCACGAAATGTTGCAGAAGTCGTGCATTGCTCTCCGGGGGCTGAAAATTGTGCAAGTTAGTTTCTGTTTTTTGTTGTTTTGTGAAAATTATTATTACTGATTGAGTTGAGCTAGTAATGAACAATAATGTCCTTTTACTTACAGTTTCTCCGAGCAATAAAAAAAGAGGAAGATGAAAATACAAATCTAAAAGTTTCGAAGTAAAAACTAAGTATGGTGGCCAAATCAAAATTATGATTCCAGATGACATCGATAGAGAAGTAGGTTCTGGGGCTACAGATATTGTTAATTACTGTGGTTTGATCATGAGGAGCACTATCTCATTCCAAGATGGAAATTGGCAGAAAATAGTTCTGAAATACGGAGAAGTAATGTGGTTAAAGGTCAAGGTAATAAACTGCTTTCAATATTTTATTGACTTTAAGTTGCAAGGTTTATTTATGTGGTTAGGAAATTGAATATAATGTTACATTTATTGTCAGGATAAATTTGATGTTTGCAGCGGAATGCCAGAGCATAGGTTTCAGGCCTTTGTAATTAGCATTATGCAGAGGCTTTTTAGAGCATGGAAAGCTCGACTCAGCATGTTGTACCCTAAGTACAATACCAATGAAGAAATATTGTCTCATCGACCTGAAGATGTTGAGCTTGAGGACTGAAAATACCTTATACAATATTTTGGAAGTCCGGAATTTAAGGTATTAACTTAATACCTAAAGATTGCCTCTTTGAATGGTGATTTATTATCTGTTTACTTACAGGTTGTAAGTGAGAGGAACAAAAGAAATAGAGAAAAGCAAATAACTAAGCATTCTTGTGGTACAAGGTCTTTTGCAGAAGTAGAGGAATCTACGGTAAAAATATATTTAGTCCCCTACTATCACATATGATTCTTTGTTATTTACATATTTATATATTTGCTTGTATATATTTTTTTCCGGAACTATATTGCAGAGAAATCCTATTACCAGAGAATTAGACACACTAGATAAAGTTTGGGAGATCTAACATACACGCAATGATGATAGAGGCGAATTGGTGTGGTTGGATTCACAGTCCCAACAAATTCATGTAATTATCTAAAAACACTTATAAAGTTCTCTGTTTCTCTAAGTTTCATTTAATATGTTTTATTATGTTTTGATTTAAATGATTATGCATAAATGCAGGGTCAACTACAGGAAGTTGTCGCTCATCCACAATCTGAGGAGATCAAGCATCCCATGACTAGAGATGAGATTCTATCCTCCGTTCTTGGTGAGAGAACATGCTATGTTCGTGGAAAAGGATACGGAAAGAAGCCTCCTAAAAAGATTAACATTCAGCAGGCAAACATAGAGGCCAACGTGTCTTCTGCTATTGATATTGTGCGTCAACAGATGCAAGCCGAGATGCAAGCCAAGATAGATAGGAAGTTGCAAGAAGAACGTGAACAAATGGCTGCTGAGTTGCGAAGAAATATGGAAATTGAGTTGGAAAGGAAGTTGGAAGAGGAGCGTCAACATGCAAAGGCAGAAGTAGACAAGAGGATCTCTATAGAAGTGGACAAGAAGATGCAGGAACAATTTGCTAGTTTCTTGACCAGACTGCAAAAACAACAGGTACTTGCTTCGCTCCTTCTTAACAATTCTTCTTCTTTCTCTGCATTTCTTCTTCCTTCCTTCTGTAGTGACTTCATGTTTAGGGGTTTAGTAATGTGTTGGTATCTTGGATTTTAGTAACAATTGCCTCATTTTTCTTTGTTACTGCTGGTACTTAGAACCAATTTTTAAAGGTGAAAGTTATAAGAAGAAGAAGAGCAACATAATAAATGATCTCCTGGTAAAATTTAAGCCCCTATCATCTGTGATTTTCTATTTTACCTTTGTGATGTACAAGTAACTTTCTATAACAAAAGTAAATTGCATTGATAGTTGAAATATTTTATTACAATGTCAGTAGATATAAATTAAATTAAAAAAAATTGTAGACATAAAAATATGGGAATGCACGTGTGTGGTCTCTGAATGTATTCAGGTTTCTTTGATTTCATACATGCATGTTAAAAAGTTGTGTCTATTTACTTCTTTTCCAAAGTCACTGTCAAAACTTAACATGCCAATTGATTTTATTCCCCATCTTTCATATGTGTGTGTATATAATAAGATATTTTAATGGGATATTGTAGCTTAGGATACTTATAGCTCTGAATTTGATAATGGTTATAAGCTGCCAGATATTCGAGTTATAGCTCCTAGATTCTCGATTTTCTTTAAATTGATTGTCACAAGCAACTTCTGGCTTTCCTTTGACATAGATTGAAAATTCTTATAGTTTTTATAGTTATTGAATATAACAAATCTCATTATATTCCTTATATATATATATATATATATATATATATTACTTCTTTCTACAGGGATAAGGCACTTAAACAATGGTATCGTTCAAGGATGGTGACGAGCAAGGAGCAGTTACAAGGCACTTAATATTTTATCTTTTCGGGATATGTATATGTGTAGAATTAAAATGCACAATGAAGTGTCGGGTAGTATATATGTAATTGCATTTCAGTAATGATAATATTTATAATATTTGGCTTGAGAAATTCTTTTGGTGTTTGTCAAACATTATTGATTGCATATTGATATGGATATCCCTATATAATTTTGGTCGTTATAGTTGATGAGAAAATAAGTTTTAGTGGCGATATAGTTTTGTCAAAAAATTAGTAATTGTTGCGATATAAAAGTTCCCACTGTAGATTTATTTCTTTTGCAGCGACTTTAGTTGCTACAGAAAACATTGTAGCTTTCATGGTTAAATATTGTGTGGCGACTTTAGTCGCTACTAAAAGACACTTATAGTGGCGACATAATCTTTTCCACTGAACATTAATATTTTTTGTGGCGATGTTTGTTGCTGCTACAGGTGACTATATAGTGGCGACATAATCTTGCCACTGAACGTTAATATTTTTTGTGGCGATGTTAGTCGCTGCCAAAGTTGTATATATAGTGGCGACTCGTCAAATATTTGCTTGTTTGGAACAATTTTTTGTAGCAGGTTTTCCAACCTTTTGTGGGAACTATGTCGCCACAAAATATGATTTTTTAGCGGCGACTTATAATGTCGCTGCAAATAACCTTCAGTTACGGTTTGGGTTGTGGCAATACAACAGTC
The DNA here is from genome assembly GCA_005239525.1 of Nicotiana knightiana. Classification (NCBI taxonomy): domain Eukaryota; kingdom Viridiplantae; phylum Streptophyta; class Magnoliopsida; order Solanales; family Solanaceae; genus Nicotiana; species Nicotiana knightiana. The sequence goes on from ML396979.1 coordinate 18,006, forward strand.
GCCACTGATGACTTTTAGCAGCGACTAGAAGGGATTTTGTAGCGACTTTAGTCGCCACAATAAGTCCAGTTTCTTGTAGTGCTGGCCTTACGTCGTTACTTACTGACCGTCTTTGATGTTACTTGACTTATTTTCCTCAAAAGACAAGTGTATCTCAAGAGACTCGAACTAGATCTTATCCAAAATCTCTTATATTTCTATTATTCTCGTCTATGTTCTTACCTGTTAGTATGAATATTTTTCATATCTTCTAGTTAGGGTTTTGGATCTCTGGTTCAAATAAGATTTTTGGTTCATTCTAGCTATTTTTGGTTGAATCTTTTACTTACCCTAAAATTAGTGTCCAGATATGAAACAAATTTCTTTTTTTGGCATTTTTTCTTTAGTATTTCAGTATCCATATCTCTATGTTTTATAGTTTCTAACTTATTTTATTTATCCTAAAATTAGGGTTTTTGATTTTCAAAAACGAACCAAATCATTTGTTTCATATCTGTGTATCTATTATTTATGACTGATTTTACTTACCCTAATTGTTTCCGTCTATATGTCGTTATATTTCTTTATATTTTACTTATATTAAAATTTTAGGGTTTTTCGATATTTAATTATTTTCCTTTAATTTTTCTGTTTATATGTCTATGTGATTCTTGGCCTTAATTATGGACTAATTTCTTATTTGCACTAAAAAGACTTTGAAATCTTTACTAAGGTTCCAGTATTTCCTTTTGTGTAGTACTGATACTTCCTTATTTGGTTCGATTTACCTGTTCTCATTATGTAACGCCCCGTACATTCGGATTAGGTATGGATATGTAAAATGGGTATTAATTTGGTATATTAGACATATAAATTCCTATCGAGATGAGTATGAGTGAAAATAATAGTTTCAAAATCAAGATGGAAAGTGAGGTGCATAAGATTCGACAAAATCGACCAAGTTTACAAAAGGTCCGTCTTCCAGAAAATATTGGTGAAAATGTGTAAGGAATTTGGGAAAACCAAAAACATCAAAGTTGTACGCCTTTGAAATAGATTTCCAACGATATATAATGGATCCCGAACGGATCTCTGTGCAAAATGTTATGTGCGTTTTATAGAATACTGTGCAATAATTGCACCTCGGACCGCGACCGCGGTTACGCGGAAGTATTCCTGCCATTTACCGCGGTCGGGACCGTGGTAAGGCCTACAGGTGTGCGGGGGAAGTCTTGGGGAGTCATTTTTAAAGTTCTATTTCGTCCACCACAGCCCCAAAACATAAAAACTTGCTCTAAAAAGGGGAGCTCTCAAAAACCTAACTTCTTAAAGGTCCCTCCACCATCCAAGCTAAGTTCTAATGGTGATTCTAAGTTTATTTAAATTCCCCAACGCCTTATTAACATGGTTAAACCCTCCATATCATTAGATATTCGATTGGGATATCATTGTTGAGAGAAGGAACCCTAGAACTCGAATTCACGGGGATTGAACTTCAAAAAGGAAATGTCTTCACCCTCTAATTGATTCTAACATTGAATAATGATTATAGACTCTAGTTCATGAGTTATGTGTTGGTGGGTTTGATAGAAAATCATGAACGGTTATATGTTTGGGTTGTTGAATGTTGATTATTTGTTAAGGGTGTTGCTTACCTTATGGGTGATGAAGCATGATGTTGATTATATCCATTTGAGACTTTCGAATTTATCTAGGAGCAAGAGAATGGGTTATTGGGTGTAGAAACACCATTAATAAGGGATATGAAGCTTTATGCCACCAAGTATTTGATAAAATGCCTAAGTGACCAAAACATGACTATTGTTGCTAATTTGGAATCACTTTGACTTGTATTGATATATATTAAAGTTGAAAGGGTTGGCAAATGTTGTATTATGATCAAGAGCAGGAACTTAAGGTATGTGAGGCTAAATCTATATGTTTGGGGATGTTAATGATCCTCCCCATACTATGTTTCTTTTACCACGTTACCAATTGCCTAAAAAATATAGTTAAGCCTAGTTCCTTGAATAGTTGCAGAACTTCTATTCTCTAGCTTCGTAACTCGTTCATGAATTTCATTTTGAACTTTTTGAAATCAGTGCGTAAACAATATAGAATTAGGTTTGATTCCCATGAGTCTCAATCTAGATTACTCAGCATGTCATAAACAATTGAAGTTTCAATTTTCATAATCAGTTCATGAATACATGTCTCAGTCTAGCTCTATTCGACATTCAAGTATCATGTAACTCAGTATGGTTCAGTATTTTAGCATCATGTATTTCAGTATGATTCTCAGTTCCTGAATGTTGAACACCTGTATTTGGGCTTGAGGCCGTAGTTTATATGATTTATGCATGTTTGGGCCTGAGGCCGTAGTTTATGCTTTATGCATTTTTGGGCCTGAGGCCATAGTTATGTATACGTATACTTGGGCCTAAGGCCATAACTTCTGCACATATATATTAGGCCCGAGGCCGTAGCTTATTCAGATAAACAGGTTGTTCATCATTCAGAAGAGGGAGTATTTATATACTTACTTCCTTTTAGTTTAATTATTAGTTATTATTTCAGTTATCAGTTATCATTACAATATTCAGTTATCAATTATCAGTTATCAATTATCAGTTATCAATTATCAGTTATCATTTTAGTTTCAGTTTCAGTACTTATCATTTTAGTTATCAATTATCAATTCTCAGTCATCAACTTAGTTTGAGTTTCAGTATTTATAATTCTTTCTTTCAATTGCTTTACATACCAGTGCAATTCAAATGTAATGACGTCCCTTTTTGCCCAGGGCCTGCATCTCAGGATGCAGGTAATGATTTAAAGGTTGACAATTCAGAGCGCGAAGATTCTCATACCAGCTATTTGGTGATCCCCAGTTCTTTCGGGGCATTATCATTACCTTACAGTGTTCGGTATTTTTAGACAGTCAGGGTATTCAGTACTTCATTAGAGGCTTCATAGACTAGAGTAACAGTTAGACAGAGTCACATGCATTTAAGGTTAAGCAATGTTGCTACATATATGTTTCAGACTTATATTAGTGTTTCAGCATTTGATTTACATCGTTTAGACTTTTAGTATATCAGCATGTGTTAGTTTACCTTCTGCATTCAGTATGTTATGATATCACATGTTAATTCAGCCAGCCAATTGGTTCGCTCGGTCACATGTAATCAGGCACCGAGTTCCGTGTTACGTCCAGGCCCAGGTTTGGGGCGTGACAAAGCTTATCAGACCACTAGGTTAAAGAGTCCTAGGGAGTCTATGAAGTCGTGTCTGGTGGATTTTCCTTTATATGTGTGTGCCGGCCACTCATAAAAATGGGTAACTACCAAGACATCCAGGATTGTCTCACTTCTTTCTACTCTAGATTGTTCCATAAAGCTTAGAGCAACAGTTAACCTTATGTTCCTATCAAATTCCATACGTATTTAAGGCCCAAGCAACAAGCAAGAAAAACCCAAGCTTCTAGAGATGATGATTTCCCATTGGGGTATAATTAAGGAGTATAGGTTGGTAACAAATGAGACATGAGATGATATTAAAAGTGGGATGCAATTGATAGTAGTACATATTAGAGCATAACCTTATCAGAAAGTACAAAAGTAGTTATCATGTTCTATGGTTATCACTTTACCTCAATTACCAGTTATACAATCTTTCAGTTGACAAGTTTATGGTTATTCAGTAAGCCAGTTATTTGTTATTCAGTTACCAGATCTCCAAATTTCAGTGTATCAAAATTTTTGGATAATTGTGAGTATACAATGATGCATATGGATGCTCAAAGAAAATGTAAGTAACAGTGGTTATAGCAAAATCTCGCATGTTTTAGGGATTAAGACCCAAGACTCACCGGATGGTGCATGAAGTGATTTATCAGATGTGTATGGCAGTGTATCTGTATGTCAGACCCCACGGTGTATCAGGTTAAGAATTCAATCGTAGCGGGCATATAATTGATCACTATAGTTTTGGACAGCAAAGAGCCTAAGGGAAATATAGCTAAGAATAATATGATGTACAAAATGAGAACCAAGAGCAGGCAACATAGAATTTTAGGGAATTATTTAAGTTGTTTAGATTTATACAAATCAGAACTAGAAGTACCATGTTAGTAAGTTACTATAAGAAGTGGCTATTATTGTGAGATAATAAATATGCCATTTCCTTTCAAATGATGTGATTGTGTGTTTAGGCTGGAGGTTTATATTCTGAAGTGACTTTGAAGTGTATAGAAAGTTTGGGGTTGTATATTCCAATATCGTTTAAGAGAGATGAACTTTATCTAAGTGTGATCCATGTACATAGTTCAAAAAAAGGGGGAGATAAGTATGCGGCCGTAGAACAGGGTCGGATGGTGAGGGGAGTTAGAAATAGCATTATGCTTCACTTTAGTTATTCAAAGAACACATGAACACATGACGCTAGCAGGTAGTTAGTAAAAGAATAGTTAGCATGTTTGAGTAGATACAGTGAATTAGCCCTTTCTGTAGAGCTAGTAGAGGTGCAATTTGATTTACTTGGTAAAGTTAACGATAGTGAGTGGGTAAAAGTTTGAAATACCGAACGCATGTTAGAACCCGAAAAGTTTAAGTTAAACCCGAAGTACACTGGCAGTGGGAAAAAAATAATCAGCTAGTAGTGAGAGAGCAAGCTATAGAAGAATAGCCTTTAGGAATTATCAAAATGTGGTTTTTCTAAGACTGACAGTGTGAGCAGAGTTAAATTATTAAGATTCTGTATGATAGTTGGGAATACATTAGCTTTCTGTTATGTGAATAATTTAGTTTTTCCTAACTTTGAAGTAAGTTGGAAGAGTAGTCGTAATTGACGTAGACTGCAAAGAATTGCAGAAAATAAGGAAAGTTATTTGGATCCCAATAAAAAGAGAAGGATCCACAAGTATAAGACCCTTAGTCTAAGAGATGATGTGAAAACCATCAGTAAGTCCTGATGAAACTCGAATAGTTAGCATTGGATATTAAAAAGAAAATCATTTTGGTAAGGAGGGAACATTGTATAATCACCATAAGGATTATGTCTAGCATGTGTAAGAAACACAAAGTGAGTAGAATGATAACTGAGCTTAGTTATTGATGATAAAGTGATCACAGAAAAGCTATAAAATCATGCCTATTTATGTGTTGTGAGGGTAGTGCCACTGCACGGGACTAAAATTTAGATTACATGCCAAAGACTTAGTTCACAATAGTACTATAAGTGTTTTCTGGAAGTTATTAAGAAGATAAAGTGTGGGAAGTATAACTCATGATTGAGGTAGATAAGAGAACTCTGGTGAAATAAGTTCACCAGCAAAGATAGGAGTTCGACTTCAGACTCCGAAGATGACGAAGCTGTTGTCTAGAATAGGACTTGTTCCCCCTTAGTAGCCGAAGGGAAGGAGAAACAATTTGATGATCCCTATGTGTTGCAGTTGAAATAGGAGATTCACAAGTATAAGACGATGGCTTTTGAATAAGGGGGAGATGATGGTACTTTGAGGTACCAAGACAAATTGTGTGTTCCAGACATAGATAGACTTAAAGAGGGAATATCATGTTAGAAGCCCATAATTCCAGGTATTATTTCCATCCAGGTTCCCCAAATATGCATCATACCCAAGGAGATTTATTGGTTGAACGACATGAAAAAGAACGTTGCAGACTTTATGGCCAAGTGTCTGAATTATCAGTAAGTGAAAGTCGAGCAGCAGAAAGCCCAGTGTTTTACCACATAATACAGATATTTTGAGTAGAGATGGTAAATATGGAATTTATAACAGGATTATCATTCTCAATTTTGAAGCATGATTTGATTGAGTGATTGTAAATCAACTTACCAAGTCAACACACTTCTTGCCAGTAAAAACTACATATTCAATATAGGATTTTGCCAAGTTGTATATCTAAGAAACCGTCTGATTGCATAGGGCTCCGCTATCCGTCATTTCGGACTATGGTTCTCAGTTTAAGATGAACTTTTAGAAGTTCTTTCAGAAATGACTAGGCACAAGTTTTCCATCCTCAGAATTATGGGCAAGCAGAGCACATTATTCAAACACTTGAAGATATCGTTGATTGTAAAGGTAATTGGGATGATCACATACCTCTCATTGACCTTGGTAATAATAACACCTATCATTATAGTACCAAGATTGTAATGACCCGACCGGTTGTTTTGAGCTCTAGCGCGTCGTTCAGCAGTTTGAGGTCGTGAGAAGCTTCGTTTCAGGTGTTATGACCTGTAGGTGTGGTCAAAATTGAATTTTGGGAAGTTTAGAATTGGGTTGGAAAGAAGATCCGCATTTCAGAAGACTTAAGTTGGAGAAATGGACTAAGATTGAAATTTTAAATAAAAGACCTCCGAATCAGGATTTGAAGGTTCTAGCAGGTTCGTATGATGATTTCGGACTTGGGTGTATGTCCGTATCGGGGTTTGGATAACCCGGGAGCGTTTCGGCGTATACTATGGAAGTTAGCATTTTAGAAGAATTCCATAGATTTGGGCTTGAAGTGAATTTCAGTGTTGTTAATGTCCGTTTGGGATTCCGAGTCTTGGAATAGCTTCGTATGGTGATTCTGGAGTTGGGAGCGTGATCGAATGTGAATTTGGATGTTCGTAGGTCATTTTGAAGTCATTTGGCTAAAGATAGAAATTTGAAGGTTTTTGAGAAATCCGACCGGGAGTGGAAGTTTTGATATCGAGGATGAAATGTGATTCCAGAAGTCGGAGCAGGTCCGTAATGTTGAATATGACTTGTGTGCAAAATTTGAGGTCAATCGGGCGTGATTTGATAGGTTCCGGCATCGGATGTAGAAGTTGGAAATTTCTAAGCTCATAAAGTTGGGATTTGAGTGCGATTTGTGGTTTTGATGTTGTTTGATGTGATTTGAGGCCTCAAGCAAGTCCGCATTATGTTTTGGAACACGTTGGTATGATTGGACAGGGTCCCGGGGGCCTCGGGTGGATTTTGGGTGATTTACATATCAAGTTGAGAGTTTGAAGAGGCTTGTTTTGCTGTCATCTGGTGTGATCCTCAGCTGCAAGGATTTGGACGCAGGTGCGGCTAAGGGCACCGCAGGTGCGGCTAAGGGCACCGCAGGTGCGATTTTTGGTTGAACGCAAGGAGGCCGCTGGTGCGGATGTTTTGGGCGCACCTGCGGAAGTGCAAGTGCGATTAAGGGGCCGCAGGTACGGAATTTGTCCTGGGCAGATTGTTTTAAGAAAGAATTGGGTCATTTCTTCATCTATTTCCATATTCCATGGGCGATTTGGAGGAGCTTCAAGGAGAGGATTTCGTCAAGGATCGCAAGGTAAGTAATTTCTTCACTGTAATGACCCGATCGATTGTTTTGAGCTCTAGCGCATCCTTCAGCGGTTTGAAGTCATGAGCAGCTTCGTTTCAGGTATTATGACTCATGGGCGTGGTCGGAATTGAATTTCAAGAAGTTTAGAATTGATTTGAAAAGAAAATTCTCGTTTCAGAAGCCTTAAGTTGGAGAAATCAACTAAGATTGGAATTTTGAATAAACGACCTCCGAATCAGGATTTGAAGGTTCCAGCAGGTTCGTATGAGGATTTAGGACTTGGATGTATGTCCGGCTCGGGGTTTGGATAACCCAGGAGCGCTTCGGCGTATATTGTGGAAATTAGCATTTTAGAAGGATTTCATGAATTTGGGCTTGAAGTACATATCAGTGAGGGCGATGTCCGTTTGGGATTCCGAGTCTGGGAATAGCTTCGTATGGTGATTCTGGAATTGGGAGCACGATCAGAGGTGAATTTGGATGTCCGTAGGTAATTTTGGGGTAATTTGGCTAAAGATAGAAATTTGAAGGTTTTTGAGAAATTCGACCGGAAGTGGAAGTTTTGATATCGAGGTCAGAATATGATTCCGGAAGTTGGAGCACGTCTGTAATGTTGAATATGACTTGTGTGCAAAATTTGAGGGCAATCGGGTGTGATGTGATAGGTTTCGGCGTCAGTTGTAGAAGTTTGAAATTCTAAGTTCTTAAAGAATTGGATTTTAGTGCGATTCGTGATTTTGACGTTGTTTTATGTGATTTGAGGGCTCGATCAAGTCCGTGTCATGTTTTGGGATAGGTTGGTGTGATTGGACGGGGTCTCGGGAGCCCCGGGTATATTTCGGGTGATTGACGGATCAATATTTGAATTTGGAGAAGGCTGAAGGTTGCTGTCATCTGGTGTAATCGCACCTGTGAGGTTTTGATCACAGGTGCGGATCCGGAGGTGCGAGATTGGAGCTGGAGCAGAAGAGGCCGTAAGTGCGGAAGATTGGTTGCACCTGCGGAATCGCAGGTGCGAAGAGGGGATCGTAGGAGCGGGAATTTGCTAGACCAAGTCAGAGCCGCACTTGCGATGGAATTTCCGCAGGTGCAGAGCCGTAGGAGCAGCCATTGGATTGCAGGTGCGAAAGAGGCCTGGGCAGAATGTTTTAAAGACGGGTTTATGTCATTTCTCACCCATTTTTCATTGTCATGGACGATTTTTTGAGAGCATTTCAAGGGTGATTTTCACCAAGCATCAAGAGGTAAGTGATTCCTTCTCATTTCCAAGTTAAATACAAGATCATTACATAAATGTGATATGGGAAATTGTGGGGAAAATTGGGGTTTTTGAAGAAAAACCTAGAAAAGGTAAATTTGGAATTTAGCCACGAGTTTGAGTATGGAATGTAGAGTAAATTGCATGATTGAACTAGTAGGGCTATGGGTAGAATGTATCCTCGAGAATTTCGGATTTCCGGGAGCGTGGGCCCAAGGAAATTTTGGTCATTTCTCCGAGCGGGATTGGGAAAGTATATAATCTGAATTTGTTGTGAGTATAAGGATGAATTTTCATTGCTTTGTCATTATGTGGTAGTTTCGGAGCATTGTGCGTTCGTTGGAGTCATCGGAAGGGCTTGGAAGATGGTATTGGAATTTTGGAGCGAGGTAAATCTCCTTTATAACTTTGTGAGGGGGAATCGTCCCCCCTAGGTGAATTAGTTTAATACATGCTATTATCTTTGGGGGCTACGTACGCACTAGGTGACGGGAGTCCGTCCGTAGCTACTATTATGTCATGTCCGGGTATTCTAGTACCCACTAGCATGCCTTACGTGTTATACTTGTAATCCTTCATGTAATATTAAACTGCTAATATAATCGAAGACGTAATTGAAAATCTAAAAGAAAACTAGAGTTTAACTTGTTAATCTTCTAAAGAGAGAATTTATCTCTCTATGGATATTTGTGTACCTGGACTAGGGTGTATCGCGGAATGTCATTAAACTCGACAAACGAGTTTCAAAACCTATATTTCATGTTTCTTTAATAAGTATTTTACCACTTTCCTGAGAAAACTATTTTCATGATAAAATACCGATTTAATGTGTGGAAATGTGGCAGCACTCGAATCGCCGGTATGGTTTGCGATCGAGGGAAGCTTTATGGTAATGTGGTATAAATGTGTCGGCACCCGCGTCGCAGGTATGATTTGCGAGCCAGGGAATTTATAATATTCAGTATAAGTGAGTCAGCACTCGAATCGCAACTATGATTCGCGGTCGAGGGAAGCTTTATGGTAATTTGGTATAAATGTGTCAGCACCCGAGTCGCAGGTATGATTCGCGAGCGGGGGGAAGCTTTATAATATTCAATATAAGTGTGTCAGCACTCGAATCGCAAGTATGATTCGCGATCGAGGGAAGCTTTATGGTAATTTGGTATAAATGTGTCAGCACCCGAGTCGCAAGTATGATTCGCGAGCGGCGGAAGATTTATAATATTCAGTGTAAGTCTGTCAGCACTCGAATCTCAGGTATGATTCCCGATCGAGGGAAGCTTTATGGTAATTTGGGTGATTATATACTCCTTCGAATCCGGTCGGTTGTCTTATCCTTGTGTGCGCATGACTATTTGGTACGATTTTATTGATATTTTCCTGACATATATTTGGGAAAAATTAAAATGTACTTTGTTGTTTATTCTCGGTAGTTACCTGGATTTCTATACTATGATATGTATTCGCTGCTCATTGTCTTACATGTCTACTGTATTTTACCATCTTCTGTCATATATTATATTGTTGGACCAGAGTGAATGTCTAATTCGACCTCTCTTCACTACCTCTCTGAGGTTAGGCGGGCGACTTACTGAGTACACGTTGTTTTTGTACTCATGCTACACTTTCTGCGCATTTTTATTGCACAGGTACTTTCATAGCGACTAGAGGATTTGGAGACTTAGGCGAGCTGCATCATCCGGAGGCGATCCACAGCTGACGGAGTCTCCCTCGCACTGTGTTTACTTTCAGTTTATATTCCCATGTCCAATTTGTATTCCGGACAGGCTTTGTGATGGTTGTATAAATTCTTAGAAATTGTTCATGTACTTGTGACACCGGGTTCTTGGATATGTATTGGGATATAATTGCTTAAGTGAAATATTTAAACCATTGTTTTAATTAACAGACTTTTATTTGGTTATTATGTAATGAAGTGAAAGGAAGTGTTTTCATAAATGTTTTAAAACGGAAAGTTATTTCAATTAATTAATTTTTTGGATTTCCTGACCTTGATATCCGGCGCCATCACGACCTTAGGGATTTTGGGTCGTGACAACATGGTATCAGAGCGCTAGGTTCCCGTAGGTCTCACGAGTCATGAGCAAGTCTAGTAGAGTCTTGCGGATCGGTACGGAGACGTCTGTACTTATCTTCGAGAGGCTACAGGGCTGTTAGGAGTACTTCCCTTCTTGATTCTTCATCGTGCGAGTTGATTCCTTTGAGGCTTATGCCTATGTTCATTCCTACTCAATCTTATGCGTCGTGAAGCGCTTGCTATGGATCAGGAATTTGAGGAATGGAAATGGTGCTACAAATGTAATTCGAGATGCTTCCATGTATAAATGGTCGTGGCTAATGTTATGGCCTTGCAGAGGAATAATATCTTGTTTTAGCTCAGTAGCTGTGTTTCTGGGAGCCTTAAGGTTGTGCTTAGGTAGTGATGATGTTTGCGATTGGTTATCGTGTGATGTCGTTATTATGATAGAATGTTTGCCCGTATGTTGGGGGTGATGAATTGTTTAAAGGGAGGTCTTCTTAGGGTGTGATTTTGAGATTTCTGTGTTTTAGTTCCGGCAGAGGAAAGGCATTTGGGTTATGAATGGTCCAGTTGGGGTTGATAAGGTAGTAAGACTTATTGTCTTCAATTGAGGTGGGATATGCACCTGTGACGTGTAGTCGCTATCATTGATCGAATGGAATGTGTCAAGTTTGGCGCTGCTATGGGTTCTTCGATTGCGTGGAGTCAGAGTATTGAGAGGAAGTATTGAAGGATGCGGTTCGCAGAGATCTTGATGTGCGGTGGTTCAGTACCGGATAAGTGTTGATAACGAAGGCAGCTAGAGAAAGATAATGTTCGGAGAGCTTGAAGTCGTGGTGATCTGCTGGTTTGAGAGCTACGGAGAATGGTCCTGAAGTGAGGCTAGGCGATGGTTCCATTTCAAAGAGGCCATGTGTAACAAGCGGAAGTGGAGCAATCGCAAAGTGGGGGGAGCGGCAGCGCAGCTTGGAATTTGAAGATATTGTCGCGCATTAATGGGTGTCCATGAGGAGTGGACGGACTAGTAAGTTCGTAAATGAAGCAGGGTGTAGGATAAGGTATTAAAGTCACAGAGAGCGTGCATTTCAGCTTCGTAGGGAGGTGGCCGCGGGTGATTTCCACAGGTGGATTGTGTTCTGGGGATATGTTAGCAATGGCGGGGTTGGCATGTTTCTGTGAGGGGTTGTAGTGGCTAGTCGGTAGAAAGCATAATGTGGGAATGATGCTAGAGAATTTGGGTATTTAGGGAGTGATAGCAAGAGGATTTTGAGGAATTGGACGGATTGGTGGAGCAATATCATGTTATAAAAGGAGAAAGGATCTCAGCAGGGTCTAGAGTGGTGCAAGGAGTGCCTTCGGGTTAAATGGGGGAGTCCCACCATCTACAGTTGGGTTGTAGGGTTGTCTCTGCATAAGGTCGCAGATCGTCGGCGTGTTGGCAAGTTATTTCAACTAAGGGAAAAGATTAAAAGGTGATTGTGCATGGGATTTGATGTATATGTGTCCTTGTCGGGCCAGGGTCAGGCTTTGGAAGATTCAGAATTTACGCTTAAGGCATGGGCGAGTTGTAAGAATAGTGACTTAGTCACGTGTTTCATTGAAAAATGTGTTCCTGTGCTAGGAGATTGGAGTTGATTGTATTTGGGGCCAGTCAGAGTGGGTGACTCTCAATGGCGGTCCTAGTGAGTTCAAAAGTTAAGAATGCGGCATTTAAGGATTTTAGGCAGCAGTATGATCGAGAATCGAGCTTTTGTAAGAGTAATCTCTGTGAAAAAGGAGGATGGTTGGAATGTTCTATGATATGTTTCAGCATGCAGGGTAATATTGGAGGAGTGAGAGAAATAGACTCCGGATTGAAGAAAAGATTATCAGAAGGGTATGAGACGGGTTGTGGGATTTAGGCAGCATACTCTCGTGAATCAAGGTCACTCGGGATGAGTGAGGGTTGAGTTTGCTATTGGTTGAAAGAAGTTGCTATTATTCCTGAGGCAATTGAAAATGATTTTAAAAAAAATGATAGATTGAGTAGCCATGGTTGAAATGGAACATTTGCGGCAGTGATCGGTTCCATTGATGTGATTAGTTATGCATGTGGTTTGTGCAGGTGTGTGCGGGGCTTGTCGGCCATCGTAACGAATCTCATGTGGGAGCATCTGAGTGCTATAGCCTGTCAGGTGTAGGCAGACCCCGGAAGGGTTATGGTGGTATAGACTACTACCTAAGGATTTGCATGATTGGGTGATAATGGGAATTCACTCGTGTGTTAAGATGGTACTCTTGAATTGAGTCAAGTAAAAAGTTTATATATGATGAAGTGTTCACCCTATTGGTGGTTCGAAAGTTATGATGGAATTCTTGTGCTACCTCATGTTGGTACGTTAGGTGCGGGAAGCAGTATGTAACTGGGAGTAATAATCGAGATTGAGGTCCGAAGTTTATAAGTATGTCATGAGCTCGGAAGAGCAAGACAAAGTGATTTGGAAGTTTAGAGTAAGCTGGTGTTATCTTCAGTGCCACCTGAGATTGAAATTCGGTGAAAGAGGCTTTGTACCCTGGTCATGGGTTCTTGATGTGTTTTTCGGCCTTAGTGTGGTCGGTGTTATGGATGGGAAGACTTGTTGCCTTTTGTGGAATGTCGTGGAAGCATGACCGCGAAAAGATTGTATAAAGTGTGACATGTAGTCACTTAATGGATTTCATATTTGGACTGGGTATAAAGAAGTGGAATATTGCTTAATTGAGAATTTACGTCGGAGGGTGTTCGGTTCAGTTGATTATGGATTATAGGGTGTTCGTCCCGGTGATGATGGTTGTTCTCGTGTATTATGAGACAAGGTGGGTTAATATGGACCCAGGTAGAAGCTATTAGCTTAGTTGGTGCGAGAAAGATGGCTCGATGTTTGTGGATGGATTAATATATGATTATGGACTCCGTATGAGCCCGGCATGTTCCTTTCAGTAGAGCGCTTCAATAGAAAGGTATTAGAACAGCGGGTGTTGTTCCGTCTTCGTCGAATTCATGTGTTATTGTGATTGTGCCGTGCGAGTTGTGAAACGGCTTGATATTTTCCTATGTGTTGAGGTCCCGTGTAGTGGGAATGTTATGTGAGCAGGATAGCTCTTGAGATCTAGAGTGTATATATATCGCACCTCAATTGTGCTTGAGTTATGTAGCCTACGGCTCTATTAGTCTCCCCATGATGGTATTATGCACTTACCGTACTTGTGATCAATATTCAGTAATTTGTAATAGTGAGCGATTCAGCTCCATGTATAATTCCTTATGTGAGTCTTATGATGGGATCGGGTGGCACGCCGCCATGGGTATGTTATTTGGACCGGGTTGCACGCCGCAACAGTGTGATGATGAGAAGGGTTAATATGTATTTATTTTCTTGTGTTTTATTCCCTATTTTCTGGTAAGAATTCACATTAGTTGCGTGAGCTGCATACTTCTGTCCTGAGTCATTTCTTATTATCATGTTCGAGTTATGGTCTATTGGCGTGATGTGGTATCATGTGAGGCTGTTGGCCATGTTTGGGGTGATTTTTTGTCTGAGCAGTTCAGGGATTAGTGCGATGAGGTTACGTGAAGTGTATATTAAAGAGCAAATACCATTATTCGGGTTCATAATGAAGTGATGATTTTAGTCAAGATGAGGTATTCAAGGATTTGTTAACTCTGCAATTGAGTATGAATTTCTGCACATTTCCTCCGTTGTGGTGGTATCGTCAGCATTATAGCAGGGTGTATGTATATTTGTTATGAGGTGCATCGGGAGCATCAGATTCGTGGACCTTGGCTATTAAGGTTCAGGGAGCGTCATTGTGGTCAGATGATGAGTTATGCGGTTCATGGTGCCGATTCAGCAAGGGTATGCAGTTATGATCTGGTATATCGTGTGCTAGTTGATGCAGTGCTTATATATTGAAACTAGGCCTGGCTAGAGAAAATTTCAGGTGTTTGAATGAATTCTGAGCTTATTATATGGATAAAGAAGGAATCTCCAGATTTGATCAAGCTATTGTGCTCGACTAGGTTGTGGTATCACAGGCAGGTGCTCGAAATGTTAAACAGTGATTTCAGATAACTCCAGAGCAGTTCTTACCACGTTCGAGGACGAACGTCGGTTTAAGTGGGGGAGAATATAACGACCCGATCAGTCATTTTGAGCTCTAGAGTGTCGTTCAGCGGTTTGAAGTTGTGGGCAGCTTCGTTTCAGGTATTATGACTCGTGGGCGTGGTCGGAATTGAATTCCAGGAAGTTAAGAATTGATTTGGAAAGAAAATTCTCATTTCAGAAGCCTTAAGGTGGAGAAATCAACTAAGATTGGAATTTTTAGTAAATGACCTTCGAATCAGGATTTGAAGGTTCCAGCAGGTTGGTATGATGATTTCGGACTTGGATGTATGTCGGCTCGGGGTTTGGATAACCGAGGAGCGCTTCGGCGTATATTATGAAAATTAGCATTTTAGAAGGATTTTATGATTTTGGGCTTGAAGTGCATACCAGTGAGGGTGATGTCCGTTTGGTATTCCAAATCTGTGAATAGCTCCGTATGGTGATTCTGGAATTGGGAACGCGATCGGAGGTGAATTTTGATGTCCGTAGGTCATTTTGGGGTCATTTAGCTAAAGATAGAAATTTGAAGGTTCTTGAGAAATCCGACCGGATATGGAGGTTTTGATATCAAGGTCGGAATGCAATTCCGCAAGTCGTAGCAAGTCTGTAATGTTGAATATGACTTGTGTGCAAAATTTGAGGTCAATCGGGTGTGATTTGATAGGTTTCAGAGTCGGATGTAGAAATTTGAAATTCTAAGTTCTTGAAGAATTGGATTTGAGTGCGATTCGTGATTTTGGCATTGTTTGATGTGATTTGAGTGCTCGAGAAAGTCTGTGTCATGTTTTGGGACAGGTTTGTGTGATTGGACGGGGTTCGGGGGCACCGGGTTGATTCTGGGTGATTGACAAATCAATATTTGAAGTTGAAGAAGGCTGAAGGTTGTTGTCATCTGGTGTAATCGTACCTGCGAGGCTTTGACCGCAGGTGCGGCTATGGGCGCCGCAGATACGAGATTGGGGCTGGAGCTGAGGAGGCCGCAGGTGCGGAAGATTGGTCGCACCTGCAAAATCACAGGTGCGAAGAGGGGATCGCAAGAGCAGGAATTTGATGGGTCAAGTCAGAGCGGCACCTGCGATGGAATTTCCGCAGGTGCGGAGCCGCAGAAGCGGCCATTGGATCGCATGTGCGAAAGAGGCCTGGGCAGAATTTTTTAAAGACGAGTTTATGTCATTTCTCACCAATTTTCATTGTCATGGGCGCTTTTTGGAGAGCATTTCAAGGGGGGTTTTCACCAAGCATCAAGAGGTAAGTGATTCCTTCTCATTTCCAAGTTAAATACAAGATCATTACATAAATTTGATATGGGAAATTGTGGGGAAAATTGGGGTTTTTGAAGAATAACCTAGAAAAGGTAAATTTGGAATTTAGCCACGAATTTGAGTATGGAATGTATAGTAAATTGCATGATTGAACTAGTAGGGCTATGGATGTATCCTCGAGAATTTCGGATTTCCTGGCACGTGGGCCTGAGGGAATTTTGGTCATTTCTCCGGGCGGGGTTGGGAAAGTATATAATCTGAATTTGTTGTGAGTATTAGGATGAATTTTCATTGCTTTGCCATTATGTGGTAGTTTCGGAGCGTTGTGCGTCCGTTGGAGTCATCGGAAGGGCTTGGAAGCCGGTGTTGGAATTTCGTAGCGAGGTAAGTCTCCTTTCTAACTTTGTGAGGGGGAATCATCCCCCTAGGTGAATTAATTCAATACATGCTATTATCTTCGGGGTCTACGTGCGCACGAGGTGATGTGAGTCCGTGCGTAGCTACTATTATGTCATGTCCGGGTAGTCTAGGACCCACTAGCATGCCTTACGTGTTATACTTGTGATCCTGCCTGTAATATTAAACTGCTAATATAATCGAATATGTAATTGAAAATCTAAAAGAAAACTAGAGTTCTTCTTGTTAATCTTCTAAAAAGAGAATTTATCTCTCTATGGATATTTGTGTGTTTGGACTAGGTTATATCGTGGAATGTCATTAAACTCGTCAAATGAGTTTCAAAAACAAATGATTTGAAAACCTATATTTCATGTTTCTTTTAATAAGGATTTTACCACTTTCCTGAGAAAACTATTTTCTTGATAAAATACGGATTTAATGTATGAAAATGTGTCAGCACTCGAATCGCAGGTATGATTCGCGATCGAGGGAAGCTTTATGGTGATTTGGTATAAATGTGTCAGCACCCGAGTTGCAGGTATGATTCGCTAGCGGGGGAAGCATTATAATATTTAGTATAAGTGTGCCAGCACTCGAATCGCAGTAATGATTCCCGATCGAGGGAAGCTTTATGGTAATTTGGTATAAATGTGTCAGTACCCGAGTCGCAGTTATGATTCGCGAGCGGGGGGAAGCTTTATAATATTCAGTATAAGTGTGTCAGCACTCGAATCGCAGGTATGGTTCGCAATCGAGGGAAGATTTATGGTAATTTGGTATAAATGTGTCCGCACCCGAGTTGCACATATGATTCGCGCGCGGGGGAAGCTTTCCGCCTATTCAGTGGTTAGATACTCCTTCGAATCTGGTCGGTTGTCTTATCCTTGTGTGCGCATGACAATTTGGTACGGTTTTATTGATATTTTCCTGACATATATTTGGGAAAAATTAAAATGTACTTTGTTGTTTATTCTCGGTAGTTACCTGGATTTCTGTACTTTGATATGTATTCGCTGCTCATTGTCTTACATGTCTATTGTATTTCACCATCTTCTGTCATATATTATATTGTTGGACCAGAGTGAGTGTCTAATTCGACCTCTCTTCACTACCTCTCTGAGGTTAGGCGGGCGACTTACTGAGTACACGTTGTTTTTGTACTCATGCTACACCTGCTGCGCATTTTTATTGCACAGGTACTTTCATAGCGACTAGAGGATTTGGAGACTTAGGCGAGTTGCATCATCCGGAGGCGATCCACAGCTGACGGAGTCTCCCTCGCACTGTGTTTACTTTCAGTTTATATTCCCATGTCCGATTTGTATTACGGACAGGCTTTGTGATGGTTGTATAAATTCTTAGAAATTGCTCATGTACTTGTGACACCGGGTTTTGGGATATGTATTAGGATATAATTGCTTAAGTTAAATCTTTAAGCCATTGTTTTAATTAACAGACTTTTTGGTTATTATGTAATGAAGTGAAAGGAAGTGTTTTCATAAATGTTTTAAAACGGAAAGTTATTTCAATTAAATAATGTCTTGGCTTGCCTGACCTTGATGTCCGGCGCCATCACGACCTTAGGTATTTTGTGTCGTGACATTCACGTTTTTGAATTTAATACAATATTATTGCATAGATTTGGTAGGGGAAATTGAAGAAAATTTGGAAAATCTTAAAGAAGCCTAGAAAATGGTAATTTGGAGTTTTAGCCACGAATTGAGCATGAATATTTGAGGAAATTGCATATTTGAGTTAGTAAGGCTATGGGTAGAATATATCTTCGAGAAATTTCGGATTTACGGGCATGTGGGCCCGAGGGTATTTTTGCCATTTCACTAAACGGGGTTGGGAAATCATATAATTTGGAATTGTTTCCATTATTAGAGTATATTTTCATTGGGTTGTCGTTGTTTGGATAGTTTTGGGGCGTTCTGCGTCCGTTGGAGTCATCGGAAGGGTTTGGAGGTCGGTTATGTAATCTCAGAGCGAGGTGAATCTCCTTTCTATCTTTGTGAGGGGGAATTGTCCCCCTAGGTGAATTAATTCAGTACATGCTATTATCTTCGGGGGCAACGTACGCACGAGCTGACGGGAGTCCGTGCGTAGATACTATCATACCATGTCCGGGTAGTCTAGGACCTACTAGAATGCCTTACGTGTTGTACCTGTAATCCTTCCTGTAATATATACACTGCTAATATAATTGAAATCGTAATTGAATATCTAAAGAAGACTAGAGTCCATCTTCCTAATCGTCTAGAAAGAGAACTGATTTCCTCTGTGAATATTTGTGTACCTAGTAGGGTTGTATTATGGAATATCATTAGATTTGGCAAATGAGTTTCAAAACAAAGATTTAAAAACTATAATTCATGTCCCTTTAAGAAGGATTTTTTACCACTTTCCTGAGAAAAACTGTTTCTTGATAAAAATAAGGATTTATTATGCGGATATGTGTACATATGAGCACCTGAGTCGCAGGTATGATTCACGAGAAGGCTAGCCTTATTATTTGTATGTATAACCGCGTTGCATGATCGATTCGCGAGCGGGGCAGATAGATGCATCTTTTGTTCGAGCCGTTCGACCCTTCGGCAGTACACAGTTTATTATTATTGGTCCGCGCCGTTCGACCCTCGGCATTGCTTGCGCATGATATTTACTGCGTAGTAGCTATGATATTTACTGATTACTGGCCCAAAATATTAAGTTGTCAATTGAAATGACAGATATTTAAAGTTATCAAAAAGATTTTGGAGGAAGTTGTTCCTTCCCGTCGATAAATTGTTATTTGATTAAATCACCATGTGGATTAATTGTTATTAATGTGACGAAGAGATAAAGTGTTAAACGTGAACGAAGTCGAAAATGTTTATTCCTGATTTAAATGAATTGCCTATGATAATCACTCTTAAATATTTTAATTCACCTTTAGTAAGTGTCTAATTTGACCTCTCATCACTACCTCTATGAGGTTAGGCGGGCGACTTACTAAGTACACATTGTTTTTGTAATCATACTACACTTGCTGTGCATTTTATTGTACAGGTACTTTCATAGCAATGTGGAGGATTCGGAGACTTAGGTGAGCTGCATCATCCGGAGGCGATCCGCAGCTGACTGAGTCTCCTTCGTACTGTATTTATTTCATTTTAAATTTCCTTGTCCAGTTGTATTTCGGACAGGCTTTGTAATGATTGTATAAATTCCTAGAAATTGCTCATGTACTTGTGACACCGGGTTCTGGGATATGTGTTGGGGTATAATTGTTAAAGTGTAATACTTAAACTATTGTTTTGCTTAACAGATTGCCATTTGGTTAAAATGTAATAAAGTTCAAGGAAATGTTTTTCATAAATATTTTAAACCGGAAATTATTTGGATTAATTAATTATTGGCTTGCCTGACAATGATGTCTGGCGCCATCACGATCTTATGAATTTTGGGTCATGACAACATAGTATCAGAGCGCTAGGTTCCCATAGGTCTCACGAGTCATGAGCAAGTCTAGTAGATTCTTGTGGATCGGTACAGAGACGTCTGTACTTATCTTCGAGAGGCTACAGGCCTGTTAGAAGTACTTCCCTTCTTTATTCCTCATCGTGCGAGTCGATTTCTTTGAGGCTTATGCCTATGGTTATTCCTACTCAATCTTACGTGTCGTGAAGCGCTTGCTATGAATCAGGAATTTGAGGAATTCAAATGGTGCTACGGATGTAATTCGAGATGCTTCCATGTGCAATTGGTCGTGGTTGTTGTTATGGCCCTGCAAAGGATAATATGTTGTTTCAGCTCAGTAGCTGTGTTTCTGGGAGCCTTAAGGCTATGCTCAGGTGGTGATGATGCTTGCGATTGGTTATCGTGTGATGTCGATATGATGATAGAATGATTGCCCATATTTTGGGGGTTATTAATGGTTTGAAGGGAGGTCTTCTCAGAGCGCGATTTCGAGATTTCGGTATTCTAGTGCCGGCAGAGGAAAGGCATTTGGGTTATGAATGGTTAGGATGGGGTTGATAAAGTAGTAAGACTTGGTGTCTGCAAGTGATATGGGATATGAACATTTGACGTGTAGTCGTCGTCATTGATCGAATGTAATGTGTTAAGTTTCGCGGTGCTACAGTTTCTTCGATTGCGTGGGGTCAGAGTATTGAGATGAAGTATTGAAGAATGCGGTTGGCAGTGATCGTGAGGTGTGGTGGTTCAGTACCGGATAAGTGTTGATAACTAAGGCATCTAGAGAAATATGATCTTCGGAGAGTGTGAAGTCGTGGTGGTCTACTGGTTTGAGAGCTACAGAGAATGATCCTGAAGTGGGCTAGGAGGTGGTTCCATTTCTAGGAGGCCAGGTGTAAGAAGCGGAAGTCGAGCAGTCGCAAAGTCGGGGAGCGGTAGCATAGCTTGGAATTTGAAGGTATTGTAGCGCATGTAATGGATGTCCATGAGGAGCAGACGGACTAGTAAAGTTGTAAATGAAGCAGGGCTTAGGGTGGGATATTGACGTTGTGAAGGGTGTGCGATACGGCGTCATTGGAAGGTGTCAGTTGGTGATTTCCACAACTGGGTTATCTTCTGTGAATAGGTTAGCGATGGCGGGGTTGGCAGGTCTCGGTGGGGGGTTCTAGTGGATATTCGGTAGGAGATGGAGTTTGTGAATGACGCTAGATAGAGTTGGAGTATTTGGGGAGTGCTAGCAAGAGAATTTGGAAGAATTGGACGGATAGGTCAAGCAAGATCGTGTTATAAAAGGAGAAAGGATTTCAGCAGGGTCTAGAGTGGTGCAAGGAGTAGCTTCGGGCTAAGTGGGGAGTCCCACCATCTGCAGTTGGGTTGTAGGATTGTCTTCTCATAGGGTCATGGATTTTTGGCATGTTAACAAGTTATTTCAGCTAAGGGAAAGGAGTAAAATGGTGATTGTGCATGGGATTTGATGAATGTGTTCAAAATTTGGCCCTATCGGGCCAGGTTTAGGCCTTGGAAGATTCAGAATTTATGCTTAAGGCATAGGCGAGTTGTAAGGATAGTGACTCAGTGACGTGTTTCATTTAAAAAGGTGTTCCTGTGCTAGGAGATCCTTGGAGTTGATTATATTCGGGGCCAGTCTGAGTGGGTGACTCTCAATAGCGGTCCTAGTGAGTT
Organism: Nicotiana knightiana; assembly: GCA_005239525.1. Classification (NCBI taxonomy): domain Eukaryota; kingdom Viridiplantae; phylum Streptophyta; class Magnoliopsida; order Solanales; family Solanaceae; genus Nicotiana; species Nicotiana knightiana. Next base: position 39,536 of record ML396979.1, read on the forward strand.
CAAAAGTTAAGAATGTGGTGTTTAAGGGTTTCAGGAAGTAGTATGATCGAGAATCGAGCTTTTGCAGAGTAATTTCTGAGAAGAAGGAAGGTAGTTGGAATATTCTATGATATGTTTCAGCATGCAAGATAGTATTGGAGGAGTGACAGAGATAACTCTGAATTGTTGGAAGATTATCAGAAGGGTATGAGACGGGTTGCGGGATTTAGGCAACATAATCTCGTGAATCAAGGCCACTTGATGAGTGAGGGTTGAGTTTGCTATGAGTGGAAGGAAGTTGATATTATTCCTGAGGAAAATTGAAGATGATTAAAAGCAAATAGATTGATTAGCCATGGTTGAAATGGCACATTTTCAGCAGTGATCAGTTCCTTTGATGTGATTTAGGTATGCATGTGGTTTGTGCCGGTGTGTGCGGGGCTTGTCGACCATCGTAACGGATTTCACGTGGGAGCATTTGAGTGTTATTTCATGTCAGGTGTAGGCGGATCCCTAAAGGGTTATGGTGGTATAGACTACTAGTTAAGGATTTGCATGTTTGGTGATTGTGGGAATTCACTCGTGTGTTTAGATGGTACTCTTGAATTGAGTTAAGTAAAAGGTTTCTATATGAGGAAGTGTTCACCCTATTGGTGGTTCAAAAGTTTTGATGGAATTCTTGCGCTACCTCATATTGGCAGGTTAGGTGTGGTAAGCAGTATGTAAATGAAAGTAAGAATCGAGATTGCGGTTCGGTGATGATAAGGATGTCATGAGCTCGGAAGGGCAAGAAAAAAGTGATTAGAAAGTTCAGAGTAAGCTGGTGTTATCTTCAGTGTCACCTGAGATTGATATTCGGTGGAAGAGTCTTTGTACCCTGGTTATGGGTTCTTGATTGTCTTACAGCGTAGTATGGCCAGTGGTGGATGTGCAGACTTGTTGCCTTGTGTAGAAGGTCGGGGAAGCATGACCGCGAAAAGATTTTTGTAAAGTGTGACATGTAGTCAATTGAGGGATTGAAGATTTGGACTGAGTATAAAGGAGTGCTATATTGTTTATTTGAGAAGTTATGCCTGAAAAGAGTTCAGTTCATTTTGTTGTGGATTGAGGGGTGTTTTTCCCGGCTATGAGGGTTGTTCTTGCGTATTATGAGAGAAAGTGGGTTAATGTGGACCCAGGTAAAAGCTATCAGCTTAGTTTGGTACGAGCAAGGTGACTTGATGTTTGTGGATGGATTTAAATATGATTATGGGCTCCGTGTGAGCCAGGCATGTTCATTTTCGTAGAGCACTTTTTCATGGAAAGGTATTAGAACAGCGACTGTTGTTCCGTCTTCGTCAAATTCATGTGTTATTATGATTGTGCCGTGTGAGTTGTGAAACGGCTTGATAATTTCTTATGTGTTGGGGTCCCGCGTAGTGGGGATGTAATGTGAGCACGATAGCTCTTGAGATCCATAGTGTATATATATATCGCACCTCAGTGGTGCTTGAGTTTTGTAAGAATATGGCTTTATCAGTCTTCCGGATGGCATTATGCAGTTAGCATTCTTGTGATCGATATTCAGTAATTGGTAATAGTGAGCAAATCAGCTCCATATATATATCTTCTTAAGTAAATTTTATGTGTGGATCGGGTGGCACGTCGCCACGGGTATGTAATTCGGATCTGGTTTCATGCCGCAACAGTGTGATGTGGAGTGAGATTCCCAAAACATACATAATAGATACAATACTTCCCAATATGGACCACGATTACGAGCAAATACAACCACTGCCCAAAATATACATATACACCCACACAGTGTCTACGGAACCTCTAAGAGCACTAGGAGTTTATACAATACTTGCCGGCAATAAGGCCCCGGCTATACCTTACAATACATAATATACTCAAAAGGAGATGGCATGAATACACATGGCCCCGAGAGGAAGTGGGGCTCACCAGTACAACTGAAAAAGGATGAGGAGAAAGCACCACTAACGGCGAGCTGAGCTACCTGCTATGGACCCACCTACATCCATATAAAAGATGTAGCTCCCCTGGCAAAAGGGACGTTAGTATTGTGGAATAGTACTAGTATGTATAAACAAACTTTATCCCAAGTAAAATCAAACAGTAAACAATTAAGAGAAAGTAATAGAACCAGTTAATCAATGCACGTGGAAAGAAACAACAAAAATCAAACAAGTTTCACAATCTCTCCCTTTTTCCCCTTCCAACATCAGCATATTCAAGAGCTCATAGATTTTCATTTCAGTAGTGATAATGATCACATTCCATCCTTATTACCTCGGCCACCCTTATTGCCTCACACTTTATCAAGCTTATTACTTTGTGTTGCGGCGCGCAACCCGACCTCGCCTGACAATTTAAATTCACAACAACAACCACAAACAATCACATCACAAGAATCATCATTTCAAGGAATACAAGTTCATATCAACAATTTATTTATTTGGGTCCAAGGCACCATAACTCTCATCAAGTAGAATTCATGTAAACGGTGTTGCCATAATTGTTCAACTCTTTTACATAATTTCACAATACCCTTTTTCATTACTTTCCACACACGGCTTTTGGGCACATCATCAATCTTTCATTCATTACACATCCGTTCATATTGATACCCTTTAGCATTTACGAGGTTTGCACAAAATGAAATAGGCACATCAAAACACATTTTCACAACCTCATATAGCATGGTAGCATGACAGTCAACTAGGACAATCAGATTGTAGAATCTTACGTCTCAACACATTTGAACAATCACTTCACATATTTCCAAACAAGGTACGCATGTCGTATACTCGGACCCAACAAGAGGATTCTACGAAGGTTAAAGTTAGCCATACATACCTCGAATCCGGATTTTTCCTTAATTTCTATCTCAAATCACCGGACCTTCAAGCACGTTCAATCTAATTCACAATGCTGCACATTTAAACTTAGAATTAGGAATCATGAACATGTCTTGAACTTATTTGAGCTTTCTATCAAACACTAGGTGTTCCTTTAGATTAAATAACCCCTTTTTAGTGAAAGGTTACTCCAACCTACTTTCCTTTACTAGATTAAGATAAATTGGGTACATGCATGCAAGATTCTTAACCCCATCTTTATGAACTATCCTACCCATGTTTCATTTTAACAAAAGTCTGGAAATTAGGGTTAATGAGGTAGAAGCTTACCCCTTAGAGTGAAGAAATTAGAGTGAAGAAATTTGTGTTCTACTTGATTAGTTCCGAGCTTGAGTGATGAAAGAAGACCAATTTGATAAAGTTGGTACTTTCTCTCTCTAGAACCCACTCTTTCCTCTCTCTAATATCTAAGAAAAATGGTTAAAATGAAGGGGGGGGGGGGTATTTTAATGAACTGGGGTCAGGTTTTAAAATCAAAAAAACAAGAGCCCGACACAGGAATGCGGTCAGGAATGCGACCGCATTCCTGACATGCGGTCTGCAGATCCGACCGCATAATGGCCCTCAAGATGGGCCAATATCAAAAATACACTATTGAGGTATGCGACCATTGTGCGGTCCGCATACATGTTATGCGATCGCATAATGCGTCGCATAACTTCCTTCCCAAAATCATAGGCAACAATGCGACAACTTATGTGGTCCACATAACTGAAATGCGATCGCATATTGGACCGCATAATTGACCTCAAATGGGGCAGTGATCTGCCCGTGTATGCGACCATTATGCGGTCCGCATACACGTTATGCGATTGCATAGTGCGCCACATAACACCTGCTTTCTGGAAAATTTTATTCTTTAAGTCTCGGGGTACTTTTTACTCAATTTAGGCCTGTTTTATTGATTTCCACAATAAAAACAACTCGGGGACCCATTCGGGCATTATTTTAAAACGAGAAAATTTTACGGGTCTGTACAACCTCCCCCCCTTAAAAATCATTCGTCCTCGAATGAGGGTTTCGGAAATCATTTAGTTTTGAGAGCATGATATGCAACTTCCAGATTTTCACTAACTCCAATATTTCATAAAACAATTTGCCAGAGTTCCCTTTGTAGTTAGACCTATCTACCTGTCAGAGAGCCCCTGAAACACATTTCCAAGAACCATTACACAGTTTTAATCACCCAATAACTCACACACAACATTGTTACCTCATCCATTTGCAAATTTTCAATCATTTTGTCAAATACACATTGTTTTTTCTCCTTATACCACAAATTTGCACATGGTTGACATTTTTGCACATAACTTGGTCGCTTTAATGAGTCCCATACAACCCAATCACCTCAATACACTATATTCGTTTCAATTAATCATTACCAACCTACTCTACCATTAATCACTTGCCTAACAAATACACTCCACAACACTTTCATTTACCTCAAGGGTTGCACACTACCCAAATAGAACTGCGGGTTCAGTTCTAGCACACACTGGAAAAATTACAACAATAAGGCAATTAGGGGAAGATGGGGTACTTTGGCACAAAACCGAACATAAAGTATAATTTTCTTAGAGATGACAGTTCCGACGACACTACTAGACTTATTCAAACAAATGGGGATATTTTTCTTTCATCTCATTTTCCGCTTCCCACGTGGCTTACTCAATGTGCTCACTTCGCCACAATACATTAACTGAAGCAATTTCTTTGTTCCTCAATCTACGAACTTGTCTATCAAGAATAGCAACCGGAACCTCTTCATATGATAATTCTTGATTAACCTCAATAGTCTCAACTGGCACGATGGCTGATGGATCTCTAACCACTTTCTTCAACATGGACACATGGAACACCGGGTGCACTAATGACAATTCAGGGGGTAATTCCAACTATAAGCCACTTGTCATGTCCTTTGAGCAATCCGAAATGGCCCGACATACCTTGGGCTCAATTTCCCTTTCTTCCCAAACTGCATCACTCCATTCCTGGGAGATACCTTCAAGAATACCCAATCATCAACTTTGAATTCCAATTCTCTTCGACGAACACCCGCATAGGATTTCTGACGGCTCTGAGCGGTTTTCATCCTCTCCCGAATGACTCTGACTTTTTCCAATGCCTGGTGCACAAGATCTGGCCGTAACAATTCAGCTTCACCAACCTCGAACCACCCAATCGGAGATCTACACCTCCTTCCATACAATGCCTCAAATGGGGCCATCTGAATACTAGCGTGAAAGTTGTTATTGTAAGCAATTCGATAAGCGGTAAATGATCATCCCAACTACCCTTTGAGTCCAACACACAAGCCTGTAACATATCTTCATGCGTCTGAATAGTCCACTCTGCCTGACCATCAGCCTGCGGATGGAAAGCTGTGCTGAGATTTACCTGAGTACCCAAACCTTGCTGAAATTTCCTCCAAAAATTAGCCATGAACTGGGCTCCTCGGTCTGAGATAATGGAAACTGGAGTACTATGAAGCCTTACTATTTCCTTAGTATACAACTGAGCGTACTGGTCTGCAGTATCGGTGAACTTGACCGGTAAGAAGTGAGGTGATTTTGTGAGTCGATCCACTATCACACAAATTGAGTCAAACTTGCGCTGAGTGCGAGGTAACCCTACCACTAAATCCATGTTGATGATTTCCCATTTCCACATTGGAATTTCTATAAGCCGCGTTAGCCCACCAAGCCTCTGATGCTCGACCTTCACCTGCTGACAATTCGGACATTTAGATACAAAGTCTGCCACGCCTCTTTTCATACCGCTCCACCAATAAACTTCCCGGAGATCTTGATACATATTTGTAGAACCTGGGTGCACGGAATACCTGGAATTGTGAGCTTCCGCCATCACCCTCTCCCGAATATTATCCACATTAGTAACACATAACCTTTCCTTGCACCGCAAAACACCATCATCACTCCCGAGTGAAAATGCTGAAATCTTGTTATTCAAAACTGCCTCCTTCAACTGCGCCAATGTTGGATCAATAAACTGCTTCCCCTTGACTTCAGCTACAAGTGATGATTCTGCCCCATTATGCACAATGACTTTCCCCTCGTCTGAGGTCGAGAGACAGACCCCCAGACTAGCCAATTGACAAACCTCCCGAGCCAACGGCCTCTGATCTCCCTCCAAATGAGCCAGACTACCCATAGACTTCCGATAAAGAGCGTCGGCCACTACAATTTCTTTCCTTGGGTGGTACAGAATGTTCATATCATAATCCTTAAGAAATTCTAACCATCACCGCTGTCTTAAATTCAACTCCTTCTGCTTGAACAAATATTGGAGACTCTTGTGGTCTGAGAACACGTCCACATGGACCCCATGCAAATAATGCCGCCAGATTTTTAATGCAAACACAACTACCACAAGTTCTAAATCATGCGTCGGATAATTCTTCTCGTGATTCTTAAGTTTCCTAGAAGCATAGGCTATAACCTTCCCGTGTTGCATCAACACACATCCCAAACCAACCCTTGAAGCATCGCAATAAACCACAAATCCCTACGTGCCTTCTGGCAAAGTTAACACCGGTGCCGAAGTCAATGTTGATTTCAATTCCTGAAAGATCTTCTCATAAGCGTCGGACCATTGGAACTTAATTGCCTTCTGCATCAATTTAGTCAATGGGGAGGAGAGGGTAGAGAACCCCTCCACAAACCTCCGATAATACCCGGCTAGACCCAAGAAACTGTGAATCTCTGTCGGGGTCATTGGTCTAGGCCAATCCTTTACCGCTGTGATTTTCTGGGGATCAACCTTAATCCCTTCTATGGAAACAACATGACCCAAAAATGTGACTAACTCAACCAAAATTCACATTTTGAAAACTTGGCATACAATTGGTGCTGATGAAGAGTCTGTAGAACTGCCCTGAGGTGATTAGCATGATCCTCCCGAATGCGCGAGTAGACAGTGATGTCATCAATAAAAACAATCACGAAGGAGTCAAGAAACGGTTTGAAAACCTGATTCATAAGATCCATGAAAGCCGCTGGAGCATTGGTCAGTCCAAAGGACATTACATGAAATTCAAAATGGCCATAACGAGTTCTGAAGGCGTTCTTAGGAATATCCTGCTCTCTGATCTTCAACTGGTGATACCCCGACCGTAAATCAATTTTGGAGAAGAAACTCACACCCTGCAATTGGTCGAACAAATCATTTATCCGAGGTAATGGATACTTGTTTTTGATAGTGAATTTGTTGAGCTGCCGATAATCAATACACATCCGAAGCGACCCATCCTTCTTCCTGATGAAAAGAATCGGAGCGCCCCACGGCAACACACTTGGCCGAATGAACCCCTTCTCTAATAAATCTTTCAACTGCTCCTTTAACTTCCTCAACTCTGCTGGCGCCATTCTGTATGGTGGAATAGATATTGGCTGCGTATATGGCAATACATCAATCCCGAAATCGATCTCTCTATCTAGCGGAATCCCTGGTCGCTCTTCCGGAAACACTTCAAGAAACTCATTCACGACTGGGACGGACTAGGGGGCAGACACTTCTGAAGTGGTGTTCGCAACCCGGACCAAATGATAAATACACCCCTTTTTAATCATCTTTGAGGTCTTAAGGTAGGAAATAAACCTACCCTTTTGGCACCATACCATTCCCTTTCCACACAATAACTGACTCATTAGGAAACTCTAGCCTCATAATTTTGGTTCGGCAGTCGAGTTTAGCAAAGCACGAGTAAAGCCAATCCATCCCCATGATAACATCGAAATCTACCATCCCTAGTTTGATAAGATCGACCGTGGTATCTCGACCACACACCGTGACAACACAATTCCTATAGACTCGTGCGGCTATAATGGAATCACTAACCGGAGTCGACACAGAGAACGGCTCACAAAGTTGTTCAGGTTCTATCCCAAAACTTGAAGCAATAAATGCGGTAACATAGGACAAGGAGGACCCCGAATCAATAAGAGCATACCAATCAAGGGCTTGAACAGCCAAAATACCTGTAACAACATCTGGAGAAGCCTCCGCACTATGGCGACCACTCAAAGCATAGAATCGGATGGGTCCACCTCTACCATGAGCTCCACCTCTAACTGCACCACGCCCTGCTGGAGCTGGAGGACGTACTGAAGATGCGGCGACTGAAGAATTGGACGGCTCCCATGCCCTGAATGGGCCGACAATCCCGCCGAATATGACCTCTCACCCCACACCCGTAGAATATCGGGATATCCAAGTAACAAGACTCGGTATGGAACCTCCCACACATAGGTCACGGAGCCCTCCTCTGCTGTTGGAACCTCCCTCTTGGACGACCGGACTGATGGGGTATCCTACTATTTTATCCTGGTCCCGAGCGACTGCTCTACTGATAACGGTGCACTGATGGTGGTTCATTGGATGAGGACTGAGCATAAGACTGGGATGTCCCTGATGGTCCTCTCCCCTGAACTGGTCTCCCTCCCCCAACTGAACTCCCTGAGTGGCCCGCTGACCGGGCCCTGTTGATACTCTCCCTCTCCGACCTTATCTTTAATTTTCTAGCCTCCGTGGCCTAGGCGAATCCCACTATCTTACCATAATTCTTGTCTGAGTGTAAGGCAGCTGTAGCAGCTTCATTCACAACCAAGAGACTGAGGCCCTGAACAAATCGTCGAACTCTTGCATCCATAGTCGATACCAACTGAGGAGCGTACTTGGACAACCTCACGAACTCCATGTGGTACTCCCACACTCTCATATTACCTTTATTGAGAACCTCAAACTCCGTGGAACGGGCTGCCATTGTCTCAGCAGGCAAGAAGTGATCCATGAAAGCATCAACGAACTCATCCCATATTGCCGGAAGACTTCCCTCCCCACGGGAATCCTCCAACATCTCTAACCAGGAATTCGCTGCTCCCCTCAACCTGTAAGATGCTAACTCAACCCCCTCTGTCTATGTAACCTTCACAACCCGAAGCATCTTCTACATTTCATCTAGAAAGTCTTGCGGATCGGCCTCTGGATCAATACCTGAGAACTCTGGAGGGGCCAACCGCAAAAACTAGTTGACTCTGGAACCGGCGGAATCTCCCTGTCCGCTAGAGGACGCAGGGGCAGCATGAGATCTTTGGGCCTGCGCGGCCACTAACTGGGTCAACATATGAATAGCTCCCCTGAGGTCCCCATCGGAAGCAGCGGGACCTGAAGCTGGAATCGAAGAAGGATCAGGAATATCGGCGGGAGGGGTTGTAGCACCCTCCGCCACAGCAGGAAAAGGAACACTCTGATCTGGAACAGATAGGATAGATGGATTTAAGGTCGGGGATTCTCTCTCACCCGCACCATCGGATACAGAATTTACGGCCACACTTGGGGCGGCATTGGCCTCTAGGCCGAGTCGAGCTCTCTTCTTTGGTGCCATCACTGAAAATTTTGGAACAGAGCACGAGTTAAACAAGAATATTCTCACTTTCCACTTCACCGCACGATATATATTAACAATGAAAATGGTGTTTCCTAAATGTCCATGTAGCCCCTTAATTATAGATGTGGTCGACAACACACCGATAAGAAGGCTCTACTAGACATGGCTCCGAGACATCCTAGGACACTTTTAAAACCTTAGGCTCTGATACCAAGTTTGTCACGCCCCAAAATCGAGGGACGCGATCGGCACTCAACCGGGTGACCCCAGTCAAGCGAACCTGATTTGCCTTTCCTACCCAAAGCATTTCCCCGTATTTATAGCACGCATTATTTATATGAAACAATGAGATAAGCTTAGAAGTGAGCGATTACCACAATAAATCCAATTTTTCCTCATTTTACATTATTATACTAGATTTCCCAAAACATACATAATAGATACAACACTTCCCAATACGGACCACGATTACGAGCAAATACAACCACTGCCAAAAATATACATATACACCCACACAGTGTCTACGGAGCCTCTAAGAGTACTAGGAGTTTATACAATACTTGACGGAAACAAGGCCTCGGCTATACCTTAAAATAAATAATATACTCAAAAGGAGATGACATGAACTACACATGGGCCCGAGAGGAAGTGGGGCTCACCATTACAGCTGAAAAAGGACGAGGAGAAAGCACCACTAACGCTGAGCTACCTGCTATGGACCCACCTACATCCATATAAAAGATGTAGCGCCCCCGGCAAAAGGGACATTAGTACTGTGGAAAAGTACTAGTATGTATAAACAAACTTTATCCTAAGTACAATCAAACAGTACACAATTAAGAGACGGTAATAGAAGCAACTAATCAATGCACGTGGAAAGAAACCACCAAAATCAAACAAGTTTCACAATCTCTCCCTTTTTCCCCTTTCAACATCATCATATTCAAGAGCTCATAGATTTTCATTTCAGTAGTGATAATGATCACATTCCATCCTTATTACCTCGGCCACCCTTATTACCTCGGCCACCCTTATTTCCTCACACCTTATCAAGCTTATTACTTTGTGTTGCGGCGTGCAACCCGACCCCGCCTGACAATTTAAATTCACAACAACAACCACAAACAATCACATCACAAGAATCATCATTTCAAGGAATACAAGTTCATATCAAAAATTTATTTATTTGGGCCAAAGGCACCATAACTCTCATCAAGTAGTAATTCATGTACACAGTGTTTCCATAATCGTTCAACTCTTTTACATCATTCCACAATACGGTTTTTCATTACTTTCCACGCACGGCTTTTAGCAATTTTATACATTCCCACATTTGGGCACATCATCAATCTTCCATTCATTACACATCCTTTCATATCGATACCCTTTAGCATTTACGAGCTTTGCACATAATGAAATAGGCACATCAAAACACATTTTCACAACCTCATATAGCACGGTAGCATGACAGTCAACTAGGAGAATCAGAGAATAGAATCTTACGTCTCAACACATTTGAACAATCACTTCACATATTTCCAAACAAGGTACACATACGAAGGTTAAAGTTAGCCATACATACCTCGAATCGGGATTTTTCCTTAATTTCTATCTCAAATCACCGGACCTTCTAGCACCTTCAATCTAATCCACAATGCGGCACATTTAAACTTATAATTAGGAATCATGAACATGTCTTGAAATAATTTGAGCTTTCTATCAAACACTAGGTGTTCCTTTAGATTAAATAACCCTTTTTTAGTGAAAGGTTACTCCAACCTACTTTCTTTTAATAGATTAAGATAAATTGGCTACATGCATGCAAGATCTTAACCCCATCTATATGAACTATCCTACCCATGTTTCATTTTAACTAAAATCTGTAAATTAGGGTTAATGAGGTAGAAGCTTACCCCTTAGAGTGAAGAAATTTGTGTTCTACTTAATTAGTTCCAAGCTTGAGTGATGAAGGAAGACCAATTTGATGAAGTTGGGACTTTCTCTCTCTAGAACCCACTCTTTCCTCTCTCTAATATCTCAGAAAAATGGTTAAAAATGAAGGGTAGGGGTATTTTAATGAACTAGGGTCGGATTTTAAAAATTAGGTAAACAGGGCCCGACACAAGAATGCGGTCAGGAATGCGATCGCATTCCTGACATGCGGTNAATTTCTATCTCAAATCACCGGACCTTCTAGCACCTTCAATCTAATCCACAATGCGGCACATTTAAACTTATAATTAGGAATCATGAACATGTCTTGAAATAATTTGAGCTTTCTATCAAACACTAGGTGTTCCTTTAGATTAAATAACCCTTTTTTAGTGAAAGGTTACTCCAACCTACTTTCTTTTAATAGATTAAGATAAATTGGCTACATGCATGCAAGATCTTAACCCCATCTATATGAACTATCCTACCCATGTTTCATTTTAACTAAAATCTGTAAATTAGGGTTAATGAGGTAGAAGCTTACCCCTTAGAGTGAAGAAATTTGTGTTCTACTTAATTAGTTCCAAGCTTGAGTGATGAAGGAAGACCAATTTGATGAAGTTGGGACTTTCTCTCTCTAGAACCCACTCTTTCCTCTCTCTAATATCTCAGAAAAATGGTTAAAAATTAAGGGGGGGGGGGGGTATTTTAATGAACTGGGGTCAGGTTTTAAAATTAGAAAAATAGGAGCCTGACATAGGAATGCAGTCAGGAATGCGATCGCATTCCTGACATGCGGTCCGTAGATCCGACCGCGTAATGGCCCTCAAGATGGGCCAAAATCCAAAACACAATGCCTAGGTATATGACTACTATTCGGTTCGCATACACGTTATGCGATCGCATAACGCGTCGCATAACTTCCCTCCCAAAATCATAGGCAACAATGCGATAGCTTATGCGGTCCGCAGAACTGAAATGCGATCACATATTTGACCGCATAGTTGACCTCAAATGGGGCAGTGATATACCCGCGTATGCGATCATTATGTGATCGCATAGTGCGCCGCATAACACCTACTTTCTGGAAAATTTTGTTCTTTAAGTCTCGTGGTACTTTTTACTCAATTTTGGTCCGTTTTAAAGATTTCCACAATAAAAACAACTCGGGGACCCATTCGGGTATTATTTTAAAACGAGAAAATTTTACGGGTCTTTATAAGTTCATAATGGTTGAGACGAGATTTTAGGATCAGGGATCAGTGCGATAAGGTTATGTGAAGTGTATATCAAAGAACAAATACCATTATTCAAGTTCATAATGAAGTGATGATTCTAGTCAAGATGAGGTATTCAAGGATTTGTTAACTCTGCAGTTGGGTGTGAATTCCTGCACACTTCCTCCTTTGTGGTGGTATCGTCAGAATTATAGCAGGATGTATGTATATTTGTTATGAGGTGCATCGGGAGCACCAGATTCGTGAAATCTTTGCTATTAAGATTCATGGAGTGCCATTGTGGTCAAATGATGAGTTATGCGGTGCATGGTGCTGATTCAGCAAAGGCATGTAGTCATGTTCTGGTATGTCATGTGGTAGTTGATGCGTTGTTTATATAGTGGAACTAGGCCTGGCAGAGAAAATTTCAGGTATTGGAACCAGGTTCTGAGCGTATTATACGGATAAAAGAAGAAATCTTCAGATTTGAACAAGCTAATGTACTCAACTGGTTTGTGTTAGCACGGGCAGGTGCTCGAGATGTTAAATAGTGATTTTAGATAACTCTAGAGCAGTTCTTAGCACGTTTTGAGGATGAACGTCGGTTTAAGCAGGGGAGAATGTAACGACCCGACCGGTCGTTTTGAGCTCTAGGGTGTCGTTCGACGGTTTGAGGCCGTGAGCATCTTTGTTTAGGTGTTATGACCTTTAGGTGTGGTCAAAATTTAATTTCGGAAAGTTTAGAGTTGGGTTGGAAAGAAGATCCTCATTTCAGAAGCCTTAAGTTGGAGAAATTGACTATGATTGAAATTTTGAGTAAACGACATTTGAATCAGGATTTGAAGGTTCCAGCAGATTCGTATGATGATTTCGGACTTGGATGTATGTCTGGATCGGGTTTTGGATAACCCGGGAGCGTTTCGGCGTATATTATGGAAGTTAGCATTTTAAATGAATGTCATAAATTTGGGCTTGAAGTGCATTTCAGTGTTGTTGATGTCCGTTTGGGATTCCAGGTCTTGGAATAGCTTTGTATGGTGATTCTGGAGTTGGGAGCGCGATCGGAAGTGAATTTGGATGTTCGTAGGTCATTTTGAAGTCATTTGGCTAAAGATAGAAATTTAAAGGTTTTTGAGAAATCCGACTGGGAGTGGAAGTTTTAATATCGCGGTCGGAATGCAATTTCGGAAGTTGGAGCAGGTCCATAATTTTGAATATGACTTGTGCGCAAAATTTGAGGTCAACTGGGCGTGATTTGATAGGTTTCGTCATCGGATATAGAAGTTGGAAATTTCTAAGTTCATAAAGTTGGGATTTGAGTGCAATTCGTGGTTTCGATGTTGTTTGATGTGATTTGAGGCCTCGAGCAAGTCCGCATTTTGTTTTGGAACAGGTTGGTATGATTGGACGGGGTCCTGGGGGCCTCAGGTAGATTCCGGGTGATTTACTGATCAAGTTGAGAGTTTGAAGAGGCTGGTTTTGATGTCATCTGGTGCGATCCGCACCTGCAATGATTTTGCCGCAGGTGCGATTTTGGGTTGGACCCAAGGAGGAAGCAGGTGCGGAAGGTTTGGGCGCACCTACGGAAGCGCAGGTGCGATTAAGTTGGCCGTAGGTGCGGAATTTGGCCTGGGCAGACTATTTTTAACCAAGAATTGGGTAACTTCTTCATCTATTTGCATATGCCATGGGCGATTTGTAGGAGGTTCAAGAAGCGGATTTCGTCAAGGATCGCAAGGTAAGTAATTTCTTCACGTTTTTGAATTTAATACAAGATTATTACATAGATTATGTAGGGGAAATTAAGGAATATTTTGAAAATCTTAAAGAAACCTAGAAAATGGTAATTTGGAGTTTTAGCCACGAATTGATCATGAATATTTGAGTAAATTGCATATTTGAGTTAGTAAGGCTATGGATAGAATATATCTTCGAGAAATTTTGGATTTCCGGGTATGTGGGCCCGTGGGCATTTTGCTCATTTCACTACGCGGGGGTTGGGAAATCATATAATTTTGAATTGTTGCCAATATTAGAGTATATTTTCATTGGATTGTCGTTGTTTGGATAGTTTTGGGGCGTTGTGCGTCCGCTGGAGTCATCGAAAGGGCTTGGAGGCCGGTTATGGAATCTCGGAGCGAGGTAAGTCTCCTTTCTAACTTTGTGAGGGGGAATTGTCCCCCCTGGGTAAATTAATTCAGTACATGCTATTATCTTCGGGGGCTACGTATGCACGAGGTGACGGGAGTCCGTGCGTAGCTACTATTATACCATGTCCGGGTAGTCTAGGACCCACTAGCATACCTTACGTGTTGTACCTCTACTCCTGCCTATAATATATAAACTGCTACTATAATCGAAATCGTAACTGAATATCTAAAGAAGGCTAGAGTTCATCTTGCTAATCATCTAGAAAGAAAACTTATTTCCTCTGTGGGTATTTGTGTACCTGGTAGGGTTGTATTATGGAATATCATTAGACTTGGCAAATGAGTTTCAAAACAAAGATTTAAAAGCTATAATTCATGTCCCTTTAAGAAGGATTTTTTACCACTTTCATGAGAAAAACTGTTTCTTGATAAAAATAATGATTTATTATGTGGATATGTGTACATATGAGCACCTGAGTCGCAGGTATGATTCGCGAGCAGGCTAGCTTTATTATTTGTATGTATAACCGTGTCGCATGATCGATCTGCGAGTGGGGCAGATAGATGGATCTATGGTTCGAGTTGTTCGACCCTTCGGTAGTGCACAGTTTATTATTGTTGGTCCGCGCCGTTCGACCCTCGGCATTGCTTGCGCATGATATTTACTGCGTAGTAGCTATGATATTTACTGATTACTGGCCCGAAATATTAAGTTGTCAATTGAAATGACAGATATTTAAAGTTATCAAAAAGATTTTGGAAGAAGTTGTTCCTTCCCGTCGATAAATTGCAATTTGATTAAATCACCATGTGGATTAATTGTTATTAATGTGATGAAGAGATAAAGTTTTAAATGTGAACGGAGTCAAAAATGTTTATTCCTGATTCAAATAAATTGCCTATCATAATCATGCTTAGTGTCACTCTTAAATATTTTAAATTGACCTTTAGTAAGTGTCTAATTTGACCTCTCGTCACTACCTCTCTGAGGTTAGGCGGGAGACTTACTGAGTATACGTTATTTTTGTAATCATGCTACACTTGCTGTGCATTTTATTGCACAGGTATTTTTATAGCAATGTGGAGGATTCAGAGACTTAGGTGAGCTGCATCATCTGGAGGCGATCCGCAGCTGACAGAGTCTCCTTCGTACTGTATTTATTTCATTTTAAATTTCCTTGTCCAGTTGTATTTCGGATAGGCTTTGTAATGATTGTATAAATTCCTAGAAATTTCTCATGTACTTGTGACACCGGGTTCTGAGATATGTGTTGGGGTATAATTGTTAAAGTGTAATACTTAAACTATTGTTTTGCTTAACAGATTTCTATTTGGTTAAAATGTAATAAAGTGCAAGGAAATATTTTTCATAACTGTTTTAAACCGGAAATTATTTCGATTAATTAATGATTGGCTTGCCTGACAATGACGTTCGGTGCCATCACGACCTTATGGATTTTGGGTCGTGACAAAGATGGTACCGTGCGAGACTTTGTATGGGAGAGGGTGTAGATCGCCAATTTGTTGGTTCAAAGTTGGTGAAGTGGAGTTGTTAGGACCAAATTTGGTCTATCAGAATATAGAGAAAGTTATGTTGATTCAAGAGCGTTTGAAGATGACTTAGAGCCGCCAAAAGTCCTATTCGAGCGTGCGACATAGAGACCTAGAGTTTCAAGTTGATGGTTGGGTATTTCTGAAAGTTTCGCCTATGAAAGGCGTTATGAGATTTGGGAAGAAGGGGAAGCATAATCCCTGCTATATTGGGCCATATAGAATCTTGCGAAGGATCGGTCAATTAGCTTATGAGTTGGAGTTGCCTCCAGAATTAGTGGTGGTACATCCAGTAGTTCACGTGTCATGTTATAACATTCAAGTTTCCACTACTCAGCTACTCATGGCAGCCCAATACTTAGATATTCATGCTAGCTTAGTACTCTAATATTTATGTTAGTTCAATTCTCAAATATTCGTGCCAGTTCAATATTCATATATTTATGTTAGATCAGTATTCATGTATCCATGGCAGACCAATATTCAGTCAATGCAGTAATCATTCAGTTCAGTATCTCAAGAGTTTAGTAATCATGTATTCATTCAGTTTAGTATGCAAGTAATAATGCAAGTTCATGTTTCCATCAGACCCGTTTAAGGTCCGGAGTTAGCAGAAGTTATAGTCACGAAAATCATTCGAGGACGAATGAGCCCAAGGGGGAGATAATGTAACACCCCGTACATCCGGATTAGGTGTGGATGAGTATGAGTGAAATAGTTGTTTCAAAATCAAGATGGAAAGTGAGGTGAATAAGATTCGACAAAATCGACTAAGTTTACAGAAGGTCCATCTTCCAGAAGAGTGTCATAAAAATTTGTAAGTAATTTGGGAAAATACAAAACATAAAAGTTGTAGGCCTTTTGAAATAGATTTCCAACGATATATTAAGGAGCCAAAAAAAGATCTATGTCCAAAGAGTTGTGCACGTTTTACATAATAGTGCGCAATCACCGCGCCCCGAACCGCGATCGCGGTTATGCGGTAGTGTTCCTGCCATTTACCGTGGTCGGGACTGCGGTCAGGACTACAGGTGCACGGGGCGGTCTTGGGGAGTTATTTTTAAAGCGCTATTTCGTCCCCCACAGCCCCAAAACATAAAAACTTGCTCTAGAAAGGGGAGCTCTCAAAAACCTAACTCCTTAAAGGTCCCTCCACCATCCAAGGTAAGTTCTAATGGTGATTCTATGTTTATTTCAATACGCCTTATTAACATGGTTAAACCCTCCATATCATTAGATATCCGATTGGGACATCATTGTTGAGAGAAGGAACCCTAGAACTCGAATTCA
Source organism: Nicotiana knightiana (assembly GCA_005239525.1). Taxonomy (NCBI): domain Eukaryota; kingdom Viridiplantae; phylum Streptophyta; class Magnoliopsida; order Solanales; family Solanaceae; genus Nicotiana; species Nicotiana knightiana. The sequence continues at coordinate 56,982 of ML396979.1, forward strand.
AGGGGATTGAACTTCAAAAAGGTAATGTCTTCACCCTCTAATTGATTCTAACATTGGATAATGATTATATACTCTAGTTCATGAGTTGTGTGTTGATGGTTTTGATAGAAAAGCATGAACGGTTATAGGTTTGGGTTGTTGATTATTGGTTAAGGGTGTTTCTTACCTTATAGGTGATGAAGAACGATGTTGATTATAACCATTTGAGACTTTAGAATTTATCTAGGAGCAATATAATTGGTTATTGGGTGTAGAAAAACAATTAATAAGGGATATGAAGCTTTATGCCACAAAGTGTTTGATAAAATGCCTAAGTGACCAAAACATGACTATTGTTGATAATTTGGAATCACTTTGACTTGTATTGATATAGATTAAAGTTGAAAGGGTTGGTGAATGTTGTATTATGATCAAGAGCAGGAACTTAAGGTATATGAGGCTAACTCTCTATGTTTGGGAATGTTAATGATCCTCCCTACACTATGTTTCTTTTACCACGTTACCAATTACCTCAGAAATATAGTTAAGCCTAGTTCATTGAATAGTTGCAGAACTTCTATTCTCTAGCTTCGTAACTCATTCATGACTTTCATTCTGAACGTTATGAGATCAGTGTGTAATCAATATAGACTTAGGTTTGATGCCCATGAGTCTCAGTCTAGATTACCCAGCATGTCATAAATAGATGAAGTTTTAATTTTCATAATCAGTTCATGAATACATGTCTTAGTCTAGCTTTATTCAGGATTCAAGTATCATGTAACTCAGTATGGTTCAGTATTTTAGCATCATGTATTTCAGTATTGATCTTTTAGACGTCAATACCACACACGAAGATATGCTACTTTGTGTGGTACCCAATTTTCGAGTGTTGTCTCAATAGAATAACCTAGTTCTTCTTGGTGTTCCAACTACTACTGTTGCGGAATAATAAAAATTAGTAAAGTCAAAACACAGAGAATTTTACGTGGAAAACACATGGCTCAAAAGGTGAAAAAACCACGACCTACTCCTCAGTAGGATTTGCTCAAACTCTTCACTAAAACTCTGAGCCAAACGGACTTACAAAATGAACTCTTTTGTAATCCTAGGNGGCTTTCAGATTTTGATTCACTTCAGCTTTTGTGCGTGTAGAATTCTAGCAGAAATACATCAAGTATTTATAGAGTCAGTTGTTGATCTTGTCTTCCAATTCTAGTTCAACTCTACCTGGGTGAAATATTCGTACCAAACTCAACTTCCTTTATTTTGTTACTTTCCTTGCTCAATTTGATTTCAATCATCTCATCAGTTTGCAACCTTTTCGCATTAGGAGACAATCTCTTCGTTCATCGATATTTCGCATTAACAAATATCTCCTATGCATATACGGGTCATGTGCCAGCTCATCAGTTCAAGATGTGTGCTCTGATGGACCTGGTTCAACAGGTCAGCCATTTGTCAATCTTCAAAACTATGCAGTGACATGAATCAACAAATTCCTCATTTTTGATGATGACAAACTATGTTCTTAATCCTGTATACACTTCAAACACTTTGTATGATTTTAAGCATTAATCATAGAGAATCCAGGTTCATTAGGTTATAAATATCACTTTAAAAAACATTTTGAAAAAGTTTAGCACATATCTTCCCCCTTTTGGCATCATCGAAAAGCTTGAAAAATGATACACTTACCAAATTTATTAATTATTACTCATGGCCATTGAGGCAACTGTAGGTGCAAAGCATGATTAATCAACACAAGAAGCCAATAAATGTTAGCTAACTAAGAAATTGAGAAAAGTCAATAACTAGAAGAAAAATTCACTGATTAGTAATGATTATCAACACCATACAGAAAAAAAGAACAAACAAACCATGAGAAAAAAACAGAGTAAAAATAACTGAAAATGAATAACTTCTAAATAGGGGTTTTGGAAGCTATGGAAAGCCCAAGGATGGGACGGTGTAGAGGAGGTTGTGGTCTTGGATTCTAGGAGAGAAAGCATATGCTGAAGAACACCCACGTTATTTTCTTTATCCTTTGCTAATTCAGCCTTAAGATCATCCCGCTCAGCTTTAACCTCAATCACATGAGACTTCAAATGAAGGATCTCCATATCCTTACTCTCGTTTTCCTGCACCAGAGTTCTAACTTTGCTGTTGACTGGTTGCTTCCTAGATGAACCAGGTTCATCCACAGGTTCCTTGAAATTGTAGTCACATATAAGCAAAATTTCCTTCCCAAAATAGTCCTTGGCAGTAGCCATCTCAGCCTTCTTTACTGGAACCCCAAAATATGCAAGCACTGCTGTCAGAATGAAGCCATATGGAATTGCGTGTGCTTTGGTTCCACTCACAACTCTGTCAAAGAGTTGGATGATGAAAGCCGGCCAATTTATTTGCTTTCCCTTGTACAAGCATTCCATCAAGGTAAGACCCATATAATTTTCCATGTGCCTTCTTTCTTGTCTAGGCAGTAGGAACTTGATGACAAACTCAAAGAGTAGCTTGTGCTCTGGCTTCATTTCACTCTTGTAAACCGGCATGGGTTCAATATCCTTCTCACTATCACTGAAGAAACTAGTGATGTTGATTGCTGAGGCCATCCCATCTAGACAAGGCCATATCTGCCTTGTGTAGTCCTCATAGCCCTCAGCTGGTATGTTCAGAATAACACCCAGTTCTTTAACATAAAAGGAAACTTCAATTCGTTTGACCATGGAGATGACCCTGCTTTCCATGACAATGTCATTCCCCATGAATTCTACCAACTTAGCTCTTGCCAGCCTGCCTTCCATGCGAAGAACCAGGTCCTTCCAGCCATGCACATATAGAGTTTCCATCATATATTGCATTCCAGGCTCCTCTAAATCCTTCACCAGCTTACCCTTCAGTATTCTTCTTTTTCCAAACATGGTAACTCTGTCAGTCACCTTTCCTATTTCCTTCTCCTCCTCTCCACTCCAGTCTGCATCATCATCCTGAACAATTTTCACTTTCTTTGGCTTGGCCCTGGTCCTCTTAACAGATATTGTTGGTGTGACGGACATTCTAGTTGACTTCTTTGAAGAAGCCTTAGCCTTTGGGGGTTTTGGTGTCTCAGCCACACCTGGAGCAGGCTGCTCCTCCTGTTGGACCAAGTCCAACGCAGTCTCTTCAATCTCAATAGCCTCAACAGGCTCTCCAACTTTTGCTTTTCCTTTTGCTTCCCTCTTCTTCTTGCTCTCTTTCAGAGCCATTTCTAATTTCTCTTCTTCATCTCTCACAGTGCTACGAGTAGATCTTACTTTTCGAGCAGGAACGCCAACAACTTTAGAATTTTTTCTTTTCTTTGAAGGAACTGGGTGAGTTACCTTCTTAGGTTTCTGACTCCTTCTTCATCTGTTCCTTTCTTCAGACTTGCAAGCCCTACTGCAGCTTCCTCAACTATGCTTCCTCCTAAATCAGTGACGTTTTCTCCAACAGTTTCAGGAATGGGACCACAGATAACTAGCATGGTACCATCCTCCCCAGATGCCCTCACATCTTCTTTTCCCTCTCTCTCAAGATTTTTTTCTTTTCTACCACCCTTCTGCCTTACAGGTACTTCAACATCAATAACAGACCCAACCATCACGAATCTTTTATCAGCAGAAGTAAATTCAGAATCGATTTCAAGATTACCATTTTCAGAACT